>JAJOZX010017946.1:0-43679 GCA_023014485.1 Bathynomus jamesi
CATTATAATGCAAACACGCAGTATAATTAACGTAAAGAACGACGCTTTGTATAGGAGAATTATCCGCGCAAGATGAGAGCGAAAGAACGAAACAAATGAAAAAATGAGGTACCCACCCGGGAATCGAACCCGGGATCTTCCGATTGCCGGTCAGATATGTAAACCACTATACCACAGGCCTCACCCAAACAAATGTCGTAATTCCTCTACATACGCGCAGAAACCAATGCCCCAAAGGGGCACCTCCCGCATGCGTAACATATATACATTATAACTGCAACACGCAGTATAATTACGTAAAGAACGACGCTTTGTATAGGAGAATTATCCGCGAAGATGAGAGCGAAGAAACGAAACAAATGAAAAAATGAGGTACCCACCCGGGAATCGAACCCGGGATCTTCCGATTGCCGGTCAGATATGATAACCACTACACACAGGCCTCACCCAAACAAATGTCTTTCGCTCTCATCTTGCGCGGATAATTCTCCTATACAAAGCGTCGTTCTTTACGTTAATTATACTGCGTGTTTGCAGTTATAATGTATATATGTTACGGCATGCGGGAGGTGCCCTTTGGGGCATTGGTTCTGCGCGTATGTAGAGGAATTACGACATTTGTTTGGGTGAGGCCTGTGGTGTAGTGGTTATCGTATCTGACCGGCAATCGGAAGGTCCGGGTTCGATTCCCGAGTGGGTACCTCATTTTTTCATTTGTTTCGTTCTTTCGCTCTCATCTTGCGCGGATAATTCTCCTATACAAAGCGTCGTTCTTACGTTATATATATATATATATATATATAATATAATATACATACATATATATATACATATATACATATATATATATATATACATTATACATACATATATATATACAGGGTGTCCATAAGTCTGGCATCATAGGAAAAAATAAAAAAGGCAAAACAAAAGCTTTTATTTACAGAACGTGCTCAATATGTCCACCATTGTTTTCAATACACAAATTCAGACGTGATACCCAATCAGCAAGCACACGGGGAATGATGTCAGGAGTAATGGTTTACATGCCCAATAATGCGCTGCCGCAAATGTTCAACACTCTAATTTTCTCTGCGTATACCAGCGCTTTCAAGTGGTCCCAGAGATAAAAATCTAGTGGCGTGAGATCCGGGCTTCTAGCTGGCCATTCCACAGGCCCTCGACGTCCTATCCAATGACCAGGGAATTGTTGGTACAGGTATTCCCTTACTTGGGTGCTGTAATGTGCAGGAGCGCCGTCTTGCTGGAACCATGTTGGGAAAGTTCCTTCTTCGTTCAAGACACTGGAAAATGCTTTTTCCTTGAGCATACGTAGGTAGGTGCCTCCAGTGACATGTTCATCGAAAAAGAGGGGGCCTATGATGGTATGATGCGATCCTTCCAAATGCCACACCATACCATCACCCGATATGCACCTTGTTCCTTTGACGAGGTATACCAGTGAGGGTTGTTTTGAGACCAGTAGCGGGTGTTCTGTCGATTTACATCACCATTTCCATAAAAAACAGCCTCGTCACTGAAGAGAATGGTGGACGGGAAATTGGCATCCCGAGCATATTGTGCCGTAGCCCATTCACAAAATTCCATCCGCCGGTCGGGATCATCTTCGCTTAATTTCTGTAGGATCTGAAGTTTATATGGATGCCATTTGTGAACCTGAAGAATGCGATGGATGCTACTTTTCGACACTCCTGTCTCGGCGGACAATCGCCGAAGAGACTTATTGGGACTTCTGTTAAAATGAGCCAGGATAGCAGTCGCTGTATCATCGTCAGTGGACCTCCTTGAAGGTCCACTGCGTGGTTTATCTTCTATGGATCCTGTTTCCTTAAACTTTGCAACAAGTCTGCTAACACAACTCTGCATCCAGACCGTGAGCCAATAACACAGTCTGTTAAATTTAGCAGCGGCCTCTCTTTGACTCCGATTTCCTATGAGTAGAATTATCTGGATTCGTTCTTCCTTGCTCACAGACATTATGGCCTGTAGAAAGAGAAAAATATGAATTATAGTTGTTTGTAGAATAGAAAAAATATGAATTTCTCCTATGATGCCGGACTTATGGGACACCCTATATATATAATATATATATATATATATATATATATATATATATATATATATATATATATATATAATATATATATCAGTGGTGTAGTGGTTTTCATCGTTTAATACAGGTAAATATTCGATTTCATTCCCAGTCTGGTTTTATAATGAGAGGAAACTTTTCTGGTCAATTTTGAGGTGCTTTGCACGAATCTGCCATTGGTTTCCTGTACAAATGCGTAGTTTTTGAGATATCGTAACATAAACATATAGGATATGTTCATGTTACGAGATCTCGTAAACTACGCATTACCATAGGAAACGTGCAAAACACCTCAAAATTAACCAAAAAGTTTGCCCTCGTCATTTTAGTTTAAACTAACGAAAATATCACGACTTAACCTAACCAATCATCAAGGGCGTACAGTTGACCTAACCGGGCATTCAATTAACCTAACCAGGCATTCAGTTGACCTAACCAGGCATTCAGTTGACTTAACCGGGCATTCATTTAACCTAACAGATTAATATTGGTTATTTCACCTAAATATCTTCTGATCTTTTCGTATTAGGCACTCGCTGGCACATTTCGAGCAAGTTAAGGATGAGAGAATAACGCCGTAATTGATAAAAACATCCAATGCTTTGTCTTCATCTAGGGCACATGACGAATCAAGTTCTGAAAGTCGAAATCACGAATGGCACGTCATAATTCCATCGCAAACATCACCAAACTGAATTCAATTAGGAAAAAAAATAGCCAGAACAGAACACAACAAACTAATTAAGTCGCAGAGTAGCGAAAAAATAGCCCAATCAGGAAAAATATTTTATGAAAAAAAGTACATTATAGCCAAAACAGGAAATATATTTTATTAAAAAAAGTACATTTGAACAAATTTGCACAACATAAGATATATATTTTTTTAGTCAGTTTTGAATGGAATTCAGTATATGGTACTTGTTCAACTGCTTGTGACTGAGAGTAAAATCGAATATTAACCCAAATATATTACTGACTTCCATAAATTTTGGTGAAAGATTATCCTCCAAGATTATCCTGGTCAATGAGAAGGACACAGGGAAGGAACTAAAGAAGAAGAACTAAAAATTGATGTAATTTGCGACAAAGAGATATATATATATATGTATATGTATATTTGTTTGCTTGTTTTTCGTTACAATGCATATTATTATGGCTTCTATATAATATTTTGACTAGTAGAAATTATTCAAGAACATCTTCAATTTTTATTATTTGAAATTTTTTTTTAGAGATTTATAAAAATTTTCATAGGCATCACGTAGGTCTGAGCCTCATAAAACTTGGCCCATTTGATTTTCATTAAGCATCGGTCTTCTTTGATATCACAGTTTTATTGGTTTTGGGCTTGTTCGTTAGAGGTCGGTCAGGACCAAAACCTAAGTTTAGTCATTGCATAATGATGATGAACTTCCTTAAGAGCTTCAATGTTATCATCCACGGCCTAAGATTTGGATCCATCGCAGGAAAGGCAGGGGCATTATCAGGGTTATGATTATTTGTATTTTCATACTTTCGCCCTTTGCCAATGCCTATTACTAAGCCTAGCATACACAATAAGTTTAGCCAAATTAGACCTAAGTTTAACAGGGACAGGCAACCCTAGAAGTTAGGTATGATCAGATTAGCTTGGCCGAGTATGTTAAGCTTCCAAAAATTGTATTGTGATAATTTATAATTTTTTATAATAAAGCAGCATTCATTGGCACAGGCCTCTTACAGAAAAGATTGTAGACACTGCATCTTGTATCATCAGCTGTAACATTATTAATGCATCAAGATTTTATGAAGTCAAGTTATAGGCTAACATAATTGAAATTATGAAAATGCATATTGTTTTTTAATATACTGTAAGGGCTTCTGTAAATTATATTAATTTCTACTGAAATATCAGTTTAAATTGATAAATTGTATGTAGCCTCTACTGGTGGAAAGGGGTGTTAATACTAATAAACCCAAACCTTTATACTTTCTTGTAGTTTGGTACTGTATTAATTGACATTGTGGCAATAGGCTATTTTGCCAAATATCTTAAAAGATTTCAGTGTTGCTAAATTAGAATGATCCTAGAATTCTAGATTAGGTTAAGTATAAAATATTTAGCCATTAAGTTTTATATTTTAGATTTCTAAAGATATTTATAAGGTTTTAAATATTTTGTATTTTCAGTGAACTTCAAAAAGAAATGTAGCAAATAGCTGTAAATCTAGGTGTGAGATTATTAATTTAGAATTAATTTTGATGTATCTATTCCGAAGTCTCAGTGGGATGTCTGCTAAATTTTGCAAACTTGTTGCAGTTACTGTAAATAGCCAAGTTTTGATGTTTGGTATTTAAACTTTTATTGTTTGACCCAGATCTAGACATCAATATCAAATGGGTTATTCCATATGAAAATCATGAACCTACATAACTTCTTTTGATTTTCGTGAAATAGCACATAACTAAATATGGATGGTAATGAGTATATACCAAATTTGACCTCTCTGTGACTCTTGTTACCCAAAATGAGGTGATTAATTATTGACCTGACCTGAATCACCAGACCTTCCTTCTCAAGGTCATAACTTTCTTGCTAATTAACCAAAAAAAAAGTTTTTGTATAATTTTGAAGCTTTTGAGTAGAATATATTTCTTGGTATGTACACATTTTTTTTAAAAATAAAAAGGTTACTTATTTAATTTCCTTTGATCTGAGTCATCTGACCATGACCTGACTTTGGAATTATTAATCAGGTTAGGACTTATACCAAACATTGGTCACTGTGTCCTAAAAATTTCATGATGAGATCTTGCCTAGTTTCTTATGCATGATTGATGGTCAGTTACTGACTTCATTTTGGGTAACTGGAGGGTGGAGACCATAGGTAAAATTTAGTGTAGCTACTTATATTTCATCAGTATTAGAAAATGTGCATAGATTCATGGAAATCAAAAGCCATGTGAATTTTCTTTAAATTTGATACCAAATAACAAAATTGATTTGAGTTTTTGGGGGTTTCTAGATATAGAATACTGAAATTTTTATTTTTGAAATGCAGGGAGGAGGGGACAAAGATGAATGCCCCACCCCCATAAAAGAAGAGAGAAAACCAAGGTCCAGGGTTTTTGAGATGGCTGAATACTAGGGTGTCCCATTTTTGACCAACTTTTTTCCCGGGTCCAACCTCCTAATATCATTATGCCTGTTGCTCTAAGTAAGAAAATAGCAATTATTTTCCATTTGATGAAAATTTCTGACCCCCTAGGCCTACAAAACCAATTTTCCCCTTTTCTTCATAAAAAATGTTGATTTTCAGAAGTCTTTCAGTTAATATTTCTTGCATTTTATTATAACCTCATTTGATATATATTTTTGGATAGAACATTAAAATAGCTATCTATTGATACCTGATTTATTTACTATGCTTTTTAACCAAAATAGAAAATTAAAAGGCAAAAATATCTTTTTTTTAACATTTTCTACATTTTGTCTTGAATAGGATTTAGAGAATAGGTGTTCCTGCCACCTGTGAAGCATCATCCCATTGCAGCTTTATAGCAATGGGCCTTAGAATATATTTGAGACTCACAATGTTTCCAAGGTGGGAACAACTCAAGAGATTGAACATTTCCTGCCAGCTCTTGATCCTATCATTTTTTGTTTTTATTCAACAAACATACAATACCTTGAAGAGAAAAATTACTTAGTAAATAAATGAATACTGTATATGAAATAAAATGTGAATACTGATAATGATTGAAGCTATTCTAGCAGTTGAATTAAGGAACTCTCTTTAAAAGATGGCAATAAACTTCTTTGATATTCCACAACTTGCAGGAGTTATTGTCTTTGTTCTTCATCTCTTGTGATGCAATTTGTGAAATCTTCAATTAATTGTACTCCATGCTTGGCTGCAGGGCCGGATTTAGGAGTGGGCAAAGTGGGCAGCTGCCCATGGGCCTCCACATCTTGACAAGCCATTATCAAAATAGAAAAAACCTAAAACTAGAAAAACCCGATAGATGATCAACAAAAAAACACGCGCATCCAATACCACTGTAGTACATAAACTTTTACCAATTACTATTTGTTGTGTACTGATTATTATTTTGTTTTTATTACTCTTTTAAGCCTACTCTCACTATAATGGAATACCCAAGTAACCCGAGGCTTTCATTTTTTGCAGAAATGAGTGGAATGGACAGACACAAGAGTGCACGATGTTTTGAAAGTGTATGTATGTTAATTATATTATGAATCTTATGGATGACTTCAATTATGTCTTCCCCTAAGGTAGGGGGCCTCCACATGGAGGCTTCCCAGGGCCTCCACACGTCTAAATCCGGCTCTGCTTGGCTGCATCATTAACAACCTTAACACTGTGTACAAAATTGGAGATTTGAATAAAATCTCTGTCCTCTTTCCATGTTTTAACAGGTTTATTTAACCATTTTCCATTGCTATGTAGAACATCAAAGAAAAACCAAGATTTTGGTTCAGCTACAGAAGCTAGTTTGGTTGATTTATTGATCAAAGGAAATAGGTACTGGTTTGCCACTTTGGGAATATGAGCTGTTTTTATCATTTCTATGTGATCTAATAATTTCTTTAGCAGTGTTTCTTTTCTCTTCATCAGATATGCATAAAGAAAATAATGGAATAAGCTCCTCAGGTACCAACAATGACCTTTGAATATCTTGATTGTATGATGAGCTACATTTCTGTCCACTGTGTCACCATATACTATGTGAAGGTCATTGTGGTATAGAAAGTCAAATCATTGATTGCTGTATCCGATGCATTTGGTACTTTGAACCATGGTTGGATATATAAACGGTGAATAAGCAGAACTCTAAGTGTTTCACATATTTTTCAGAATAATCCATTTGTTTGCTGAATGTCAGCATTTTAGTAGAATAAAGAATAGTTGCTATCTAGTGAGCATTATGAATTGCTCCCAGATGGAGCCAATGAACTCTGTTAGGTGGTATGTGTCCAAGAATTTGGAGAACAACTTCTGCAGATTCTCTATAATCATTCCTGAGAAATATGTTTCTGGTATCTGCGTCATTTAACATCATCTTCAAAATCAAAACTTGGGTTACTTGTTGCATCTTTGATTTCATCTGTCTATTTGTAATTTTCAAAGTTGTATAAGTTTTGTGACATCTAATGTCTTCCATTTATCTCAAAACTGCTTAAATAACACATTTTCTGGGCTTGTGGTAGTGCCAAATATTTGAGTAAATGCAGCATCCAAGACTTTTGTAAATGTGATGCCTACATGCAAGCCACATAACCTTCCTTTTTAGGAGCTCTTTTTAAAATGATGTAGGCTCCATTTATCCAACCTGTATTAGACACTGTTGTATCAAAAACCAGTGCACAAATGTTTTGGTCCAAGTTCCAATCTTTTGCAGCGTTAAATGTGGTATTTGCAGCGTTAAATGTGGTATTTGCTTGCATTTTACCAGAGGAATCCGGAATAGTTGGTACAGCAAGAACTTTTCCCTCAGGTGCTGAAGGGATCCCTGACACAATTATTGCTAGCCTTTCTCCTGTTTCCCCACTGTTATCACAAATGAGCTTCCCATCCCAGTGTAGAGCGCAATGTTCAAGTGGTATAAACTTCTCTTTTGACCATTTTGGCTGTTTCAATTCTGCTTTTTATCCCTCGTCTGTGCTTCATTGATTTTGATAGTGATACTGCTCATGTCTTTATTACATTGACTTTCAATAACAGCAGCAAACCCTGTTCTTTGGCAAACAGAAAGGTTAAGATAACACCGGTCTGCATGAAAATCAATTTCTTTATTTTGAGTTGTGATTCTGAAGCAGTTCACTGCGCTGAATTAAAAAATGCTACCAGTTTTTTTCTATCACCCACAGTTTTAAAGTTATTAGCAAAACAATTTTGGGGCATTTTGTAATTTTTTACCTTTTTTATCTTTAATTAATTTAGTTTTTTCATATTTTTCAGATAGATAATTCTAACATTACATCTTTAAAATTTTAATAATGGCTTCTAGAGGATGTACCCATAGTCCAGACATATTTTGTTTTACAGGGTGTACAAACTGTACATAAAGTCAGGATCTATTTTTGTGAAGCACTTGGAAATTATATGGAATTCAATCATAAAATGATAAAGTGGTAACATTTATTAAATAATTAATTAAGAGTAGGATTCAATGTGACGCCCATCAGTATCCCTGCACAGTTCAAATCGTTCTGCAGCATTTCTAAACACATTCTGGAGCATTTGCGGGGTTATGTTATCTGCAGCAGTTCGTATACGTGTACGTAAGTTTTCAAGACTCGTAATCTTCGTCTGATAGATGTGCAATTTGATAAAGCCCCATGCAAAGAAATCTAAAGGGGTTAAATCTGGTGATCTCGCTGGCCAAGGTCTGTTGTTTCCGCGTCCGATCCAGCGATTTGGAAAATGTCCATTTAGATAATCCTGAACAATTTTGGCATAGTGACAAGGAGCACCATCATGTTGATAGACGACGGTACTAACAATCCTATCCCCGTCGTTTATCAACATGATGGTGCTCCTTGTCACTATGCCAAAATTGTTCAGGATTATCTAAATGGACGTTTTCCAAATCGCTGGATCGGACGCGGAAGCAACAGACCTTGGCCAGCGAGATCACCAGATTTAACCCCTTTAGATTTCTTTGCATGGGGCTTTATCAAATCGCACGTCTATCAGACGAAGATTACGAGTCTTGAAAACTTATGTACACGTATACAAACTGCTGCAGATAACATAACCCCGCAAATGCTCCAGAATGTGTTTAGAAATGCTGCGGAACGATTTGAGCTGTGCAGGGATACTGATGGGCATCACGTCGAATCCTACTCTTAATTATTTAATAAATGTTACCACTTTATCATTGAATTCCATATAATTTCCAAGTGCTTCACAAAAATAGATCCTGACTTTATGTACACCCTGTATTTGTGGTCAGTATGTTGTTGTAAAACAAAGGACAAATGTAACAACCTTCATTAAGAGAGCTTATCATGCTTATTTTGGAATTAAATTAGGAGATCAAGACAAAAGTTGGGCTCCACACAAGGTTTGTCTTACGTGTGTTGCGGCACTAAGGAATTGGAGCAAAGGTAAAAAGAAAAGTTTGCCATTTGGGATCCCTATGGTATGGCGTGAGCCTAGAAACAATACTGACGGCTGCTACTTCTGTTCTTGCAATGTTAAAGGTTATAATGCAAAGAATAAAGAGAGCCTTCAATACCCAAGTCTTCCATCTGCAATAAGGCTGGTACCCCATGGTCCAGAAGTTCCTATTCCCCACCCACCTGAGAGTCTGGATCAATACAATTCAGATTCTGATTCAGCTCCAAATCCAGACAATGATGATGTTTATGAACAGCCAACAGCTGACCAAGATCCTAAACCATTAACCCAAGCCGAACTAAATGACTTAGTCAGGGATTTGAATCTGCCTAACGACTCTGCAGAACTTTTGGGGTCTAGATTGCAGGAGAACAATTTATTGGCATCTGACACATACTTCGCTTGGTACAGAAATCGTGAGAAAGACTTCGTGCCTTTTTTCGAAGATGATGGTCCCTTGGTATTTTGCAAGGACATCACAGGATTAGTGTGCAAGCTAGGCATCGAATACCAAACCAGTGACTGGAGGTTGTTTATAGATTCCTCTAAAACCAGTCTAAAAGGAGTGTTACTGCACAATGGTAACAAATATGCATCAATCCCAGTGGCCCATTCTACTCATTTAAAAGAGACCTATGATAACATGAAACTGCTTCTGGAAAAAATTCAGTATCAAAATCACAGATGGATATTGTGTGGGGATCTCAAAGTCCTTTGCATGTTACCTGGGCAGCAATCAGGATACACTAAGATGCTATGTTTCATCTGCGAATGGGATAGTCGAGCACGTGACCAGCACTGGAAGAGGAAAACTTGGCCTCCTAGAGAGAATCTTACTCCAGGATCAAAGAGCATTTTACAGTGCCCGCGAAAAGTATCCGATCACTCAAGAAAATACAATATTTTCCCTTAATATTCAGAGACACGTAATTCACTTTCTATTTGTTCTAGCGACATCTGGTAACTTTGAGGTTGCTCGCTGATATGAGAGCTATCCAACGCATTCTCAAATTAGTGTTCTGGTAGCCTTCGTTGCGGGTGGCTGTGTCTCAAATTTGTCAGATTTCACTGTTTGTGTAAATTTCTTGATTTTTTTTTTTTTTACAGAAAGTGGTGTAAATAAAATTCATATATAATGTGTGCTAAAAACAACTTAAGAGTGATTGTCGAGGTGCTATTGTTGCTTTGCATGCATGTGGGAAATCACAGAGACAGATAGCTAAGGAATTAAACATATCCCAAAGTACCGTTAATTTATGGGTTTCACGGCTAAGAACAATGGTGGCCTAACCACGCCAGTCCCTAAAAAACGATCTGGCAGACCGAGAAAAACAAATTCGCGAACAGACAAACTTATGAAACGTTTAGTATTGAAAAACCCAACAATAACTGCGAAAGAAATAAAATTTAATATGAATAATTTGTTATCTGGTGTTTCTGAACGAACTATCCAGGAGCGGCTCCAAAAAGAACTCGGATTACCATCTCGCCATGCTGCTAAGAAACCGTTCATTAATGAAAAAATGCGTAAAAAACGTGTCGCATTTTGTAAAAATACATTCATTGGACTGTTGATGACTGGAAGAAGGTTTTATTTAGCGATGAGTCGACATTTTTGACATTCAGAAGTTGTCCAAAAAAGGTTCGCCGGCCTATTGGCTCAAATAGGATGGACCCTAAATACACCCTAAAGACAATGAAACACCCTCCAAGTGTGATGGTTTGGGGTTGTTTCGGTTACTATGGGCGTGGAAACTTATATTTTCTTCCGAAGAACACAACTATGAATGGTGCACGGTATTTAGCAATGCTACAGGATAAACTTCTAATGGCAATGGCAATCCAAGGACAAAAACATACATGCATGATGGTGCACCATGTCACAGGGCCAAAATAGTGACAAAATGGATTACTGACAATAAATTTGATATTTTGGATTGGCCTGGTAATAGTCCAGATCTCAATCCGATAGAAAATCTGTGGCTAATAATAAAAAATAAGGTTGAATGCCACGACACTGGCTCAGTCGAAAAATTACAAGAGGCCATCAAAAAGGTATGGTGCAAGGAAATATCAGTGGAAGTTTGTCAAAACTTGATTAAATCCATGCCAAAACGTCTAGAACAAGTCATCCAAACCAAAGGACAGATGACAAAATACTAATATAAGGTTAGTATACATTTAAACATTGTTTTTTATGTAAAAAATACAAATTTCAAGGGTGATCGGATACTTTTCGCGGGTACTGTACATGAACATCTAGTTGAACCAAATAAAATCCTCTTACCGCCCTTGCACATTAAGTTAGGCTTGATGAAGCAGTATGTCAAAGCATTGAATAGAGAAGGTCAGTGTTTCAAGTACATTTGTTCAAAATATCCAAAGATTAGCTATGAGAAAATAAAGGAAGGTGTTTTTATAGGTCCTCAGATTAGAAAGTTATTGACAGATGATCATTTCCTGAACACAATGACCAATAAAGAAAAAGAAGCATGGCTTGGTTTCAAAGATGTTGTTGAAAACTTCTTGGGAAACAACAATTTAAGCCAAAATTATGAAAGACTGGTGGAAAATATGCTTAAAAAGTTTTGCGCCTTAGGCCGCAACATGAGCCTGAAAGTTCACTTCTTATTTTTGCATCTTGACTGTTTTCCCGAAAATCTTGGAGATGTCAGTGAGGAGCAAGGGGAACGATTTCACCAGGACATCAAAACCATGGAAAGAAGATATCAAGGAAGATGGCATACAAATATGATGGCGGATTACTGCTGGTGTCTGCAACGAGATCAGCCTAACGCACAGCATAAGAAAACATCAAAGAAGCACTGGTTTAGTCATCATTAGTCAGATCTACCTTTGTAGTCTTAAGTCTTTGGAATAAGTCCTGAAATGTTTGCAAGTAAAGAAGGTAAATATATTTTGTTTCTTTATTTTTTTATTCTTTCATAAACAAGCAATATGCTTGTCCAAGAGCTAGGAGCTATTTAATTCTGCTTTAATTAGGTTTTACTCTCGCCTAAAGATTTCGTGCTACAAGGGGTGTTGTAATACCTCATCTGTCCCCAAATGTTAACCACCCATTGATGGGAGGGGAGAGAGTATTTTGCTGGGAATGGGACTGGTTGTTATATATATTTACCCTACATTATTATGTAAGCGTTACTGTAGTCTATAACAACAAAATTTATGGTTTAGCATGTGCAATCCAATGTTGGTCTCGATAAGATGGTTCACATTTGGGGATAAATGGGGGATTTATGACACACCCTGTAGTAAGAAAACCATACGTGATAGGGAAAAACTAACTATATTTTTGAGATCAGCGCACTCAAATTATATAGAATCACCAACTAAATGCAAAAAACTTCTTTTTTCTACGTGAAGGTCAAAATATGAAAATAAAAACCCACTCTAATAGACAGAGTTTATTTCCACAACAGTTTCGATGCCCACTGGCATCCTCCTTGGGTGGATACAGAAACACGAATGAACCAAAACAAGAGGGAAAAACAGTCCAGGGACCGACTGTTAAGAAATTCGCACCTAGGTTAGATCCCATTCTCCCGACACCGGAAGGGCATTTTCATTAAGTACATTCACGCAAATTTAAAACTATCTTCCTGTTCTAAACATACAGATTCTATTATATTTTTTTACATAATTATTGAATTTATTATTAATTTTATTACATTTAATATTGCATAATTATTTATTACAGAAATTATAAATTTATTATTACATTGGTTATTACATTATTGTTTATTATACAGAACTTATAAACTGAAAAACGAATGAAAAAAGCTGATTAGGAAACAATCCAGAGAAATTCGCACCTAGGTTAGATACCGTTCTCCCGACACTGGAAGGGCATTTTATTACAGGGTCCGCTTATAAGTACCTTCCCACAAATTAAAACTATCTTTTTGTTCTATACATACAGATTCTAATATTTTGACATAATTACTGCATTTATTATTACATTTACCTTTTTTTTTTTTAACATTTATTATTACCTTTACCCTAATTATTAAATTTATAATATTACCTTTATTATTACATCTGTTGCATTTATATTTATTTCCATATTTATTACTTCCATTATTACATTTACTAAAGGCGAGTAAGGAAACATTCCAATCCAGAGACATTTAAGAAATTCACACTTAGGTTCAAACACGTTCCCATGACTCCGTAAGGGATTTTTTTACCAAGAATCTCATTAAAGGGTCTAACTTATAAGTACCTTCGCACAAATTAAAATTATGTACTTTTTCTATACACACAGATTCTATTATTTTTCTTTTGACATAATTATTACATTTATAAAGTACCTTACTTGATTCCCAATCTATAGCATGATTATTTTGGCTGGCGTGATAAAAAATGGCATTATTAGTATTACAACTTCTGAAGGCATATTTGTGTTCTTTAATACAGGTTTCAATATTTCTTCCAGTTTCTCCCACGTATACTAAATCACAACTTTTACAGGGAATGCTGTAGACACAGGCTTGTTCCTCTTTTGCCACGTTATTCCTAACCAATTTACTTTTCACGGTAGATGAATATTTGAACGCCAAAGCAAACTTAAAATCTTTCGTCAACGGTTTTACTCTTTCTAAGCTGGCAATGTAAGGCAAACTCACATATTGTTTTTGGTTAACTGAAGGTTCCCGAGGGGCATAAAAAGATTTTCTGGCTTTAAAATACGCCTTTCTGATAAACCACTCAGGATATTTTAAATCCTTAAAAATGTTCCAAATCTTTGAATTTTCCTGGTCCAGCAAATGTGGGCTACAAATCCTGAGTGCTCTTAGAAACATGGAAGAAATAATTGAGCTTTTAACTCCTTCATCATGATATGAAAAATAATGAATACGAATTACAATGAGTAGATTTTCTATAAACCGTGAAATTGGGCTTTCCGCTTTCGTTAATGACCAAAACATCTAGAAAAGGTAATTGTTTGTCGTTCTCCCATTCATATTTAAATTTAATAGAGGGAACAAGATTATTTAATGACTGAAAGAAAGTGTCAAAGTTGTTCCAGTGGTCAGGCCAAAATGAGAAAATATCATCTACATAACGAAACCAAATTAGATTCCTGGGACATATTGTTTGCAACAATTCTGACTCATAGTATTCCATGTTTCTGTATCCACCCGAGGAGGATGCCAGTGGGCATCGAAACTGTCATGGAAATAAACTCTGTCTATTAGAGTGGGTTTTTATTTTCATAATCACCAACTAGTTTGTAAAAATTGATCAACAAGTTTTCAAATGTATATTGGTGCAATCTGTCATATTTGAAACAATATGATTCTGTATGATATTTTTTCTTTTGCATGAGGATTTTGATGGAGGAGGCGCATAATCCTCATCTCTAGCATAGGATGTAGCTACTTGGAATAGGATTTCATTCATTAGGAATTGCTATTTCTCCTTCAATATCTGTTTTCAAGGTCATGCTGAGTTTTTCCTGTGTTTCCAGTTCCTTCTCTTTAAGTAATTTTTTCATGTGCCACTCTTTTCACCTGACTCTCAAACTTGTTTTGATAGCTTTTATCTATTGATCCTAAGCAAAGCTTTTAGGGTCCTCTTTGGTCTATTAAAAACCCTATATCTTGCTGCTTTGTTACCAAAGTTCTTAATTGATCTTTTTATTATTATTTCTATGGCATTTTGAGAACAAATATCAAATAACTCAGACTTCCAATATCAAATAATTCCTTCAGCAAAGCTGGTCTCTTCTTATTTATTCTTTGTTGCTGTGTTTTGTTTTTTGAGAAGTATTCATATTGCTTTATCAATTGCTCTACTTTTTTCTCGGATGGTGGCTTTTTGAAGTATCTTGGCATGTGATATTGGCCCAATCCCAAAATTTTTTAACTTTTCTTAGTAGCTACTTCTTGGATCACGTATGACTGTGATTTCTTTTTCATAGGTCCTCTTGATAAAAATAGATAGTGATGTAAGATGTCACCATTAGATGGCAAAAGAGATGCTTTCTGAGGTTCCAAATTGTGAATTAAGTTTATGAGAAGCCAATCTTCTGGCTATATGTGGTACGAGTTTCAACTTTTGCACAAGCCATTTTAATCTAACTTATGTAATCTGAAATTTGTACCATAAATCTAAAAATACACACACACACACACACACACACGAAAACGTGCACCATACCCTCATAGATTTTGCTTAAATTTGGTTTATAGAATGGTCTATGCTAGTAAGTACCAAATTTCAAATATCGGCTCAATCGGAGTTATGGTTCAAAAATAATGCTCCCCCCTCAAAAACTAGAAATTTTCAAACCACCATAACTCAGTCCCTAATTGACATAGAACAGTGATTTAAAGTGTGTATGAAAGGTAATTGCACACAACAAATTAGCATAAGCATAAAAAAAGGGCTAAAATTAATAGAAAAAAAGTTACGACACTTTATTCCATTTGAAGGGGTCCTGCCCCCCTAAATTACAGATTTTTTAAAATTTTCATATATACAAAAAGTTTCAACCTTATTCTATCAATATATGAAAAGAAATATATGTGTATTTGCATATAAAATAGGTATTTACAGATTTGAAAATGACTACTTTCACTTAAGAGAGAATAATTTCTAACAAACTGTTCAACATGCTCATTGACTTCTGGTATATAGATTGGTGTACTTGTTAAAAAAGTAAAAACATGTGTTAAACTAGTATTCTAAGAACTAAACATAAAACACTAGTACCTACCATAAAATATCTTCCCCATTCGATTGTTGGGTAAATTGGTTGAACCAAAAATCCTATGTGGACATTAAAAAAGTGGCAATCCTACCCAGGATAACTATTGCTTAATTAGAGAGATCTTTATTTTATTTTCTGTGATGCACAAAGCATTCAGTATTCTCATTTAATGTATATATTTTTTTTCATTTTGAACAGATTTATGTACATATAGCATAGTGTTTTAAATAAGTAAAAGTGTTTGATGAAAATGTCTACACATAAAAGCTATAACAAGCGCTGTTGCAACCCTTTTGAACTGCACAAAAAGCCTATTCTGAAACTTGAGGCCACTTCCAAAGCTTGTTGTTGAAAATAGTGACCCTAAATATAATTTCAGTGATGAATCAGAAGTTTGTATAAATTGTCTGAAATTAATTAATAAACACAAAACCTGAAGAATTATTCAGACTGCCAGAAGCAATAACTAGTAGTACTGAAAGTACGACTACTTCACCTGACATATCCCCAGAAAAAATTCCAAGAAAATGTACTGAAACGGATAAAGATATTCAACGAGAAGATCTTAATGCAACTTTGGAGCAACTTCATGTTACCCAGTGAAATTACGTAAGTAACTAGCTATTAATGTGTGTACAGATAATGCATTTTTATACTGTCAGCTGAAATTTAATTCAGATATAGTTGTCTTATACCTAATACATATATATGAAATTATCTAAAAAATATACTTCAGTTCAGAAATTCAGATTGTTGCCACTAGATATGTCATACTTATATTTATTAATTAATTGTATTTCAAATATTTTTCAGATGCCCTGAGCAGTGGAAGCAGATCAAAGGCAGTTTCACAAAAATACAAAAAAGCTTCAACCTCCCTCAAGAGGAAGTTGGAAACTGCATTTGCCACTGAAGTTCAAGATGTTGGTGAGCCACTGAGTAAACAGCATCTCAAAGAAGCAGATTTGGAGAGGTAAGAAACTAAAAATAATTAATGAGATGACTTTGAACTATTAATGTATGTATGTAAATACCTGTATATAGGTACAGTATTATAGGTTGTCATGTTTGGATATATATGTAGATATTAGCTATATTTCCTAAAATGTGACATCATCCCATATACTGGTATGGTGTATATATATGTTCAAATTCATGAAGTACAGTACTTCCTTAATTCTTGAATAATATAAATCATGTACTTACATCCTTAATATTGTACAGTAATTTGAGGTTGTTGTTTTTATAGGTACGAAAACCTCATGAGTGATCTTGTACAAGACTTCAAATCCATATCATCGTACAAAAGGAGACTTCAGATACTTACTCTCACCATTTCCTATTTCTAGGACAATGGATTTGTTTGGTGCAACCAGATACATGGTTGACAAAGCCAGACATTTGAAACATGCATTTGATATTATGCCACAGATTCCTATCTACAGTAAAGGAAGAAAACTAACTAAAGATATAATCTCTGAAATAAAGGAATTCTTTGAAGATGAAGAAGTCAGTCAGTTTGTGTGCAGGGAAATCTGATTGTGTTAGCATAAGAAATAAAGATGGTGAAAAAGAGTACAAGCAAAAATCTATTACTAGGAAATTTAAAAGAATTATATTCAAAATATAAGAAAACAATGATAATAGCATAGGGTTTTCTACCTTTGCCAATCTGAGGCCTAAATGGTGTAATTGCTGGAGGCAAAGGAACCCACTCAGTTTGTGTTTGCACCCACCACCAGAATCCTAAACTCATGGTATCAGCAATTGCAGAGAAAAACTTAACCTATTACACACTTATGGAAAAAAGTGTTTGTGATATAAATTCTTCTACATGCATGTTACATGGATGTTGAGAATGTCCTGGTAGCATAGGCATATTTAATTTCTTAAATACTATACCTTCCTTGACAAGCAGAGATTCTGTCGAATATGTTCAGTGGACTAATACAGATAGATCAACATTGGAAACTCATATAGCTTCTCCAGATGAATTTATTGAACACCTTTCAGAAAACATTTTTTCTCTTACTAGGCACCACTACATTGCAAAAAGCCAGAGTCAGTATTTGAAGACTATGAAACAGAATCTTCACTGTGATGAAATACTTGTGCTAGGGGATTTTGCAGAAAACTATTCATTCATCACTCAAGATGAACCACAAAGTTTTCACTGGACAAATGACCAGGTGACCCTCCATCCATTTGTGGTGTATCACATGAAGGATGAGGAATTAATTCATACTAGTTACTGTATTATTAGCGATTGTCTTGAGCACTCAACATCAGCAGTTCACACTTTTCAGCAATATTTAATGAAGGATATTAAACAGAAATTCCCCAATACAAAAAGTAATTTATTTCTCTGATGGGTGTGGAGGCCAATACAAAAACAAATATAATTTCAGCAATCTATGCTATCATGAACAGGATTTTGGTGTGAAAGCTGAGTGGAATTTCTTTGCCACAAGTCATGGGAAAAATGCTTGTGATGGTATTGGAGGAACTATTAAAGAGTTGTAGCAAAGGCTAGTTTGCAATGTACTGATACTGGTCATATTCTAACACCAAGAGCTTTCTATGATTTTTGCACTGAACACTTTAATTCAATTATTTGTTTGTATGTTACAAAGGAGGAGGTTCATACGGATAAATTCAATCTTTCTAGTAGGTTTAATGAAGCTTTACCTGTTAAAGGTACACAGGGTTTCTACAGGTTTGTACCAGAGTCAGAAAACCTAATACAAGCTTATCAGACATCTGATTCTGATAATTGTAAATTGTTTAGAATAAGTAGGTACTGGGGCTGAACCAGATAAAAACAGTCAACTAATTGAAAAGATGAGTATCAAATTGGCCAGTATGTTGCCTGTAAATATGATTATAGTTTGGTTTGGAATTATTTTAGACACTTCAGAAGAATATGGTGATTATAAAATCAGTTTCCTCACCTCATCAGGATCTACCACTCGGTATTATTTTCCATTGAAAGAGGATGTTTGCTGGATAAAACAAAGTAATATGATTTCTATCATGATGACACCAAGTATCAAGCCTAGTGTTAAGATTATTTACTCCTTCAATCCAAAGCAAGCTCAAGAACTTAGTGGGAGTTTGGAACCAAAACTAGGATAAAAATCTGTTGAAAATTAACTATATATAAGCTTAGGTAGGTATAGATTATTAGCATTAAGAATTATTGCACCATGTGTAAATTGCAATGTATTAATTACCTAACAGCTTACATGAATTTGTAAAAATTAGTCTTTTAAGTAAAAGTAGCCATTTTGAAATCTGTAAATACCTATTTTATATGCAAATACACATATATTTCTTTTCATATATTGATAGAATAAGGTTGAAACTCATTTTTTGTATATATGAAAATTTTAAAAAATCTGTAATTTAGGGGGGGGCAGGACCCCTTCAAATGGAATAAAGTGTCATAACTTTTTTTCTGTTAATTTTAGCCATTTTTTCTACTTATGCTAATTTGTTGTGTGCAATTACCTTTCATAAACACTTTAAATCGCTGTTCTATGTCAATTAGGGACTCAGTTATGGTGGTTTGAATATTTACAGTTTTCATCCCCCCCACCCACAAAAAGGGGGAGCATAACTTTTGAACCATAACTCTGATTGAGCTGATATTTGAAATTTGGTACTTAGTAGCATAGACCATTCTATAAACCAAATTTAAGCAAAATCTATGACTGTGTGGTTTTGACCACTGCATGATTTGTCATGGAATGACCCTACAGGTAAACCTCGATTTACGATGTCCCAATTTACGATATTTCGCATTAATGATGATGATGAATTAAGACCATCTCCCTATTTGCAATAAAAAAAATTTGCATTAACAATGGCCATCAGTCGGCCAAACTACTCAATGCTGCGTAGGCCTTAAGTTGACTCTGATGCTGGTGTACCATTCAGAGACCCCTAGAGCTCTTAAGGGGTTTATTAAGGAGCATCTCCCAGTCATCTGGTGCTCCAACAAGAAGGCCTAGGTAATGATGGTGTGCAGAGTTATGTGGTTGGCTCCCTCTCCAAGCACCTCAAGGAGTATGCCACCAAGCAGAACATTGCCAACAAGTTTCTCCTGATCCTCAACAATGCTGAGATGGTATGGTTAACACCCCAAGTTGGTGGGAACCTCCACTATTGGGAAGGATTCCTGAGAGCTCCCAAACCCTTCAGTAGGGCCTGGGAGGTTTCAGTAATCCCCATTGGGCCAGAGCTTTCTTAGAAAGCCAGGCCTTCAGAGTTACGAAAAATGTTTTTCTTCTCTTTTTAATTGATTATAACAGATTTGAAATTCTCTCAATATAGAGAATGTTAAAAACATTGAGGCAATCATATGCCTGAGTATAACAGCTTTGAAATTCTCTCAGTATGGAGAATAATCAGAAGCTTGAGGCAATCATATGCCCATTTCAAGAGATGGGAAAGCATCTCACTTCTCCTTGATGGTGTGGTAGGTGATCTTATAGTCTTGTTTTCACCATTGGTGTTTTGTATTGCTTATCCATTAGCTATAAGAACCATGTCTCACATATTTGGATCACTTAAAATTATCATGTAAATATAATCATTTTTGAATGCCTGATTTCCTTTATAAAGACCTTGTTGAAAAACCTAACTTCAGTTATCAATATGCATCACAATGGATTTTGAGCATTCTCAGGCTGTGAACTAAATTGTACCTTTAACTGCCTTATGAGCAACATATTAATGCAAATACATATCCCAAAATTTTAGAACATTAATTATCATTGTCAATTTTGCTCCCTTTTCTGGCATCATTGCACTCGTGGATTCCTGTGGGTCCATTGATGACAGTGCTGGGGGGATAATCTCTAAATGTTGTTAGTTTTTTTTCTCTTTATCAGGGATTTATTTTTGGCTGGGACATTTGCTTATGGGTCATTCCATGTCAAGTCAGCCACCTAAAACACTCACCCCTTTCAATTTTGCTCATACTTGGCACAATAGCAGATATACATGCCAAACTTAAATTCCCAAATTATTAGAGCTGACTGACCTTTGGTTACTGAGATACAAGGTCAGAAAATTGTGACATTTTGACCTTTTTTGCGTTAAATGACTATTTTCAAAACAGTGTAACTAAACAACTATTAAAGCTAGAGCATTGATTTTGGTCTCATTTTAAAGCTCTTTAGTAGCCCCTTGTTTATTGTCTCTTGTTAAATATCTCTACTGTGAAAAATAAAAAATCCCTTCAAAAGTTGACCTTTGACCTTGAATAAAAAAAAAATACCTTCTCCTAAAAAATTCAATTTTTTTACATTAATACCTTGAGTCATGTACAACAAAATCCCAAGAAGCTGTAAGTGGCTGATAACTAGTTCAATGTATAAAAAATAATGAATTCAAGCAACATTTTGAAAAAAGTCATTTTATACAAAAATTGTCAAAAAGTCATGACTTTGTGACCTTGTATGTCAGTAACCATTTTTGTCTAAGGTCAGCTCAATCTCTTACAAATACAACCCATATCTACATACTATCTGCAGCCTTCTACAAACAAGCAAATGCTTATTTTTAAATATTTGTTCTTTACCCACCTCACCTGTATGTTGTGCATGTATGTGATGGTTTTCAGTAGTTGACAAGATTCTTGTGGGCCACCCAATTTATTGTGATTTCTAGAAGAGAAAACAATTTTTAATGTATACCTAGATAGCTACCTAATTAACAAATACAAGTAACATATTAAAATGTACATACAATATGTATAGGTATAGTGCTCATTGATTTCCATTTATCACAACTTAAAATGTATGCAGTGTATATATAGTTACATGACCATTTTAATTTTGAATTCTTACCTTTCTGTGCTGTAGATCTGCCAAAGCTTTGGATGCCTTCAAAGTAACTTCTTTGCAAATCCTGTATGTTCGTCCATTAGTAGTAGATGCCTCAACTTGTGTTAGAATATCTGAATATGGTAAGATTAATTCATCTGGTCGACCAGGATACACAAATGATGGGTTTGGGCCATGAGGATGAAGGAATGTGACTTTTACTTCTCTATTCTCTGGTATCTTTTCCAGCACATATGCCACCCACCAATGGCCATCATATGCAGCAGTAACAAAACCATGTATTTTCTCCTCAGTCACAACTTCTTCCTTTTCAGTAACTTTCTCAATATTTGAATAATCTGATAATGAATAATGTTTAACCTTAAGAGAAGTCAATGAAACTGGCTGTAAATGGTGTAATTTCTGTGTACCAGCAATAGTCCTTGCAGTTGAGTGTCTTTCTTGGAGAAGTTGGCTTTCCTCTTCATGCTCTTTATTGGTTGAAAAATGACATTTTATATTTACAATATTTTCACTTGCAAATGTATATAACTGTTCTGCAGTAAGGATCTGTTCATCATAAGGTCGTTGTAGACTAGCTTTTGCAGCTAATCTCTTAACTGTGCCTCCAACACCATCACAGGGTCCCTTTCCATGACTTGTTGCAAAAAAATTCCATTCTGCCTCAATTCCAAAATCATCTCTGTGATGGCAAAGATTCAAAAAGTTTTTGCAGTTCTTATACTGTCCTGCACACCCATCTGAAAAGTAAATTATTTTGTGGATGGAACCGATGGATGAGATATTATCTTTTAGGAATTTTATCAGATGCTTTTGAAACAAATGTACAGCAACTGTGTTATGGATGTTACACTCTGAAATAATAACAAAGCTAAGGTGAGCAATCTCATCTTCCTTTTTATAGTAAATAACAAATGGATGTAGAGTAGCCATCTCATTGTTCCAGTGAAAGCTCTGAACCTCATCTTGAAGAATAAAGGAATAATTTTCAGCAAAATCACACACAGCAAGGACCTCACCATCTTTCAAAGACATTTTTGTTTCACGGTAATAAGTTGCTTGCATCTTTGTCTTGAAGTCATGTATCTGGTATTCTTTCAGTTGGTTACAGAATTGGTCAATATATTCATCTGTATTCAGTTCTACTGATTCAAGATTTGACCGATCTGTATTGGTCCACTTTTTAAAATTTATGATATCAATGAAGTTGTTTGTAAATATGTCCAGTAGTCTGTTTTTTAAATCTGATGGATCTCCACATTGTTCACATTGTCTGAGGCAGCATTTCTGTGAGGCAGGATTGCATTCCATAAAGGCAACACAATGACGTACATTCTTAATAGGTGTGTCATCATTTGCAGTTAGTTTTTCTAATTCAGCTCCTACAAACATAAGTTTGGCATTCTGATGAATTGTACAGACACATACTGAGTGAGTTCCTGTTGCTCCAGCAATAACACACTGCTTTGGACGCAATTCTGCAAATTTACTGAATCCCACCTTAACCAAAGGATTTCTTTCTTTTAAATTGCAAAGTAAAAGATGCTTTTGCAAATGTATCCTTCCTCTTTCATTGTCAATGATACTACAATAGTCTTTCTTTCCTGGCATTGTTCTACTGATGTCTTCTGAAAGATAAAATGCTTTAATAGCGTCAACAGTATCCTGTTTAATTCTTTTCCCACCCTTTGGATTTGGGTCTGAAAGGACACCTTTTTCTTCAACTATTTTTTTAGCAATAGATGCTGTATGCCTTGTTGTGTTAAATTCTGAAGCAATTTTCCTAATGCTCCAACTTTTGGGCAATACAGTGAGGATTTTTATTTTATCACTTCTTTTAGTATTTTCATTTTTGAATTTTTCCTTGAGTTGATTTATTATTTCTAAACAGTCTACATCTCCAGATGGCTCCTTAAATTGTGAGTCAGAAATCTCTTTTCCTGCAACTGTTTCCATTCTCTTCTTAACTGTCTCTGTCACCTTGCTTAGTTTTTTAGCTCCATATGACTTTTGCTCTACAAGCTTTCTCTTTTTTATGGGTGATTCACCAATTGAAACAAAAGAAGCATTCAAAGTACACATCTCATGGTTTTGCTCTGAAGTTGATGCATCACTATTGTCAACATTTTCAATTTTCTCAAGATCTTCAGGTGGTTCACTACTACAAGAAGAATCATCATTTATGTCTGAATTCAAAGTGCCTATTCCTTTCTCAGGCAAGGACTCAAGATGTTCTCTACACTGCTTACAAAGTCTGTGATGTAGTGTTAAGTGCAGATCGGGAAACTTATTTACAAGTTCCTGTGGTACAATTCTCAAACTCTTCTTTCGACACTGACCTTTGTGACGCAGCAAAGGATCAGCACACTTCTGTTTCAGTTTTAAATGTTCCATGTTTGTACTCTGAAATCACAAAAGCACAAAGAAAATCCTGAAAAGAAAACAATGAACAATTAATGAATTATTAAATAAATTTTTATACATGTATTTAGTAAAAATAAATTAACTTTAACTTGAAGTCAGGAGTCAACTCTGTAAAGTTGACAGTACTTATATACTAGTTGGGCCTTTGGATCAGCGCTACTCCAGTAGATTTGGGGCTGTCGAGGGGTTTAACCCTGGTTGTCTTTTAAAAGACTTCTTTTGGCACAGGTCACAAAAAGGTTTTTGAACTAATAATGTTAAGTTGAACTAAGTCTTCACTGACACTATAAATCTAAAATTGAAGAATGATGCGAACTTCATTTATTTTTTATACATTGAACTAGTTATCAGCCACTTACAGCTTCTTGGGATTTTGTTGTACATGACTCAAGGTATTAATGTAAAAAAATTGAATTTTTTAGGAGAAGGTATTTTTTTTTATTCAAGGTCAAAGGTCAACTTTTGAAGGGATTTTTTTATTTTTCATAGTAGAGATATTTAACAAGAGACAATAAACAAGGGGCTACTAAAGAGCTTTAAAATGAGACCAAAATCAATACTCTAGCTTTAATAGGTTTTTAGTTACACCGTTTTGAAAATAGTCATTTAACGCAAAAAAGGTCAAAATGTCACAACTTTGTGACCTTGTATCTCAGTAACCAAAGGTCAGTCAGCTCTAATAATTTGGGAATTTAAGTTTGGCATGTATATCTGCTATTGTGCCAAGTATGAGCAAAATTGAAAGGGGTGAGTGCAAAAAGTGCCATTTTGTGGCTGAGTTGACATGGAATGACCCTTATTGAAGTGAATTTGGACAAAGCTTTTTCTTCCCCAATGCCTGCGCAAATGCTGAAGCCAGTATTCACACATTTTTTTGTTATAAACATTGCTTTTGTTTGTACTGATTGAGCCAAGAATACTTTTAATGATTGAGAGATGAAGTGGCATTTAAAATGACACATCTGGGACTTATCAGGTTTATACAATTTGGGTAACGCTCATTGACCTTGCCCTAGTGACTAATATTCTTTGTTTTCTGCATTAGTTACATAAGTTCCTTTTTTTTCTGTAAGTCTTGTCTCCTTTGTGTGGTAATGTTTCTTTTGTTTTGTAGTAATATTTTTTTGCCCAAGTGCTTAGTTGGTTCTGAATACACATTGGTGTATGATCAATAAAGTTGTTCATATTTTCTTTAGTTACCTGTAAAAACTTGCCTGCGGATACAGTTAACCTTGTAAGTGTTATTGTTGTTTCGTTGATTAAATTAGGCAAAGGATGTTTTACTTTTCTTAAATCCTCCCACCATAAGCCGAAGAGTAAGTCTTTAAAAGAGACAGACTGGCTATGCCCCAGAGATCTTAAAGGTGAGAACCCAGTTTCAAATTGGTAGGAGCTGCCTATCTGACATAATCTCAACCACACTAAAATTGGTAACTTGCTCACCTCATTTCTCTCATTCTTAGCAGTGCGGGTGGTGCTGAAGTCAAAGGATTTTTATTCAATTGAAGGCCCTCTGGGTGGTTCTCACTGGCAGCTAAATCTCCCATCTCAGCAACCAGCAGCTGCTGCTGTGACCACACTAACAGTATCTGGTAGGTGAGTAACGCAAACGCATCTTTACACAGATACTTACTGGCATTGCACCCCCATTTCAGTGCGCCTTCACACCTGCCTATGATGGGTGAGTGGACTGACAACATCAGTGTGATGTTCCTGCCCCCCAACACCATCTCACTCATCCAGCCAATGGATCAGGGCATCATCGCCACCTTCAAGGCCTACTACTTGAGGAGGTTAATGAAGCAGAGCTCTGTTTGAGGCAACAGATGGAGAGGGAAAGCTGACCATCAAAGAATTCTGGCATAGCTCCATCAAGCATGCCATACACAACATTGAATTGTTGTGGAAGGAGGTCACACAAAGCTGCATGAATGCCATGTGGAAGAAAGTGTAGCTTGAGTGCATGCATGACTTTGGCAGCTTCACAGATGTTGTAGCCATACACTGTGACATAGCCAGCATCTCCCAGGAGGTTGGCTTTCGGGAGGTTGACAAAGGGAATGTGGCTGAGATCTTGGAGAGCCATTCTGAGGAGCTCAGCACAGAGGACCTGCTGCTCCTGGAACAGCAGCAGACAGTGGAGGAGTCAGTGGGTGAGGAGGAAAACCCTGCACCCATGACATTGAGTCTGAAGGTGCTGAGCACTGCACTTGACTGTGTCAACTCTGCAGTGGAGCTCCTTGCTGAGAATGACCCTAACTTCAACAGGAGTTCATCTGTGAGGGCACTGGTGGAGGAGGACATGCTCTGCTACAAGGAGCTGTACCTTGAGAAGGAGGAGGAGGCACACCAGACAACAATTGCCTCCTTTTTCAAACCCCTGCCACAGTCAGAGCCACAACCCTTGACTTCAGCCTCTCTGGACTCCCCAGAGGCTGTGTGGGAGTCAGAGTGACATCTCCACTCCACCTACAAGAGTCCCCTTAGCCTCAAAGGGGACATGTGATGATGACCAGGCTTGTTCTTAACCCTTTCACTCCGAGCCACGTAGATCTATGTGGAAAGAAAATTGCTGTCACAGCCGAGCCAAGTAGATCTATGTGGCTTGGAGTGAAAAGATTAAAATATTACAGTATCTCTCTCTCTGCAGTTAAATGTTAACACTAATGTTAATGCTGTGACAGCCATTTTCTTTCCACATAGATCTACGTGGCTCAAAGTGAAAGGGTTAATGATGTGGTGAGTGTTGTTTAATTGTTTTCTATTGATTTTATGAGTGTAGGAATTTTTTTTTCAGTGATACATGTGTGTGTTTGGGACTGGCTGGGAATGTATCCCATTGAACCCTATGTTATAATGAACTCTATTTAAGATATTTCAATTTGCAATGGGGTTTTCAGGAATGCAACCCCATCATAAATCGAGGTTTACCTGTATATGGTTTTATACAGCTTTAAGGTCAGAAATGGAGAAGAAACTTAAAAAATTAATATTTTTGCTTTTTGCCTTTTAATTTTCTATTTTGGTGCAAAAGCATAGTAAATTAGGTGTCAATTGATAATTCTTTTAATTTTCTATCCAAAAATGTACATAGTCTGAAGTTGTAATAAATGCAAAAAATTTGTAACTGAAAGACTTCGAAAAATCAATAATTTTTGATGAAGAAAAGGGGAAAATTGGTTTTTGTGGGACTAGGGGCTCTGAAATTTTCATCAAATGGAAAATAATTGCTATTTTCTTTCTTAGAGCAACTGACATAATGATATTAGGAGGTTGGACCTAGGAAAAAAAAGAAGTTGGTCAAAAATGGGACACCCAACTGGACATTGTGTGTTTGAAAGATTGGAGGGCATAGACAGGGAGAAAGATGGATTGAGGAAGGTTGTTCCAGAATTGACTGGTTGAGGTTGAGCAGATGAGAGATTGAGAATACCAATTAACCCCTGGCTTAGAGTAGGGTTGTCTAATCTTTTTTGGCTCATGCACCCCTTTACAAATTCATCTAAGCACTTGCACCCCCAACCTCAATCTAGAATCAAGAAGTTTCTCAATAGTGAAAAAGGGGAGTGTAAAATGTTTAACACACACACACACACACACACACACACACACACACACACACAGTAGGCTATTTTAGCTATTGTGATAATTCAGCTATTTTTGTGTCAAAATATCAGGCAAATTTTGGAAGAGTTGGTGAAAATAGCTGAATTACACAGCAATCACCACATGGTACAGTACATCTGAACCACACACATGATCAAACCTGGACTCCAGACACCTGTCTACCATTCATATTTTGTGCTGAAAAACAAAATTTCCCCCAAGATTTATGCAAATTTAAGCTTAATGGTTATGCTTTGTACATTATTGGTAGAAGGGTGACAATATGCATGGCAACAAATGGTTTGCTGTAATTTTTATCTAATATTGTAATATACTGGTAATTACTTGTGGATTAACTGAACAAATATTGTGTATATTTAGTGCTAAGAAAATAAATTTCACATTTATCTAGCTACTTTTTAGTATACATAATGCATTCATATGTGAGTATTTATGGTATTTACCAAAAATTAACTTTAAGCATTCTAGTCTAGAGACAGGGCCATTTTATAGTATAAGCAGACTAAGCAACTGCTTAGGGCCCCGCTGCTACTAGGGGGCCCCTAGACAGGCTCCCAGGTCATGGCTCAGTGGGCAAGAATAGGAATATAGCTGGTTATTATTAATATTATTGGTATTATTATTATTATTATTATTATTGTCTATTAATTAAAGTTTTTGTATGAGACAAATGTGATAAAATGGAGACAAATGAAACATTTTGGTCTTTATGTGTAAATAACTATTGTGAGATCTTATTTCTTTATTATTTAACTTTATTCTTACTATATGCTTATACTTTCCTAAATGCTTAATTTTTCTAGTATTGTAAAACATTATTATTATTATCATCACTATTATCATCACTATTATCATCACTATTATCATGATTATTATTATTTAGCAGATTAATTGTGGTTAACTAGATGTGACCGTGCATCTTGGAAAATGAAATGACATTATCCATCAGGAGCTGGAAAACAGAAAAAGAAGAAAATAGAGGAGGAGAAGCTTTCCAGTAGCACAGGTGAGATGTGCCACTTGTATATTCTTATGATTACAGTTCAGGCAACTAGGTTAGGTAGACCATAAAGCTAGGCAAGTGCTCAAGAATCGTGTAGAGTAAGCTAGTCTCTGTAATATTTATAATATTTTGAAATGTGAAATTTAATGGATCACATCACCTCAAATTCTGTTCACACAGATCAAAGACATGAAAATAGTTTAAAACATGCAGATAACATGGCAACATGGAAGGATCTGGAACTGCAGCTAAAAACTGGGAGGACCATTGACCAAACTGAAATGTCATTAATGGAGGTAGAGTGAAGATGCTGGTTAGATGTTCTCACACTTCTTGTAAGTATAATCCAATCACTGGCAGAGAGAAACCTTGCTTTCAGGGGGTCTTCCTCTATATTGTACAATCAAGACAATGGCAACTTCTTGAAGGAGGTTGAGCTGCTTGCCAAATTTGATCCAGTGATGAAACAACACGTCAGCAGAGTTGAAAGTGGCCAATATAGTCATTCAAGTTACCCAGGAAACATTCAAAATGAGCTCATTGGGTCCATTAGTGGGAAGATCTTGGATGCCATTGTTGCAGAAATAAAACAAGCTAAGTATTACTCTCATTTTAGACTGCACTCCAGACATAAGCCACCAAGAACAGATGTCGATTATTATCAGAACTGTTAAAATGGGTGAAGTACCAGAAATAGAAGAATACTTCTTGGGCTTTCTTGAGGCTTCAGAAAGTACAGGCCTGGGTTTATCAGTTCTGATTCTGAAGAGACTAGATGAACTGAATATTCACTTTGATGACTGCAGAGGACAGTCATATGACAATGGAGCAAACATGAAGGGCAAGAACAAAGGTGTTCAGGCAAGGTTATTGGAGAAGAACTGTCGTGCACTCTATGTTCCATGTGGGGCTCACACTCTGAATCTTGTAGTGGCTGATGCAGCTAAAGCTTCCACAGATGCCATCAGCTTCTTTGGCAATGTACAAAAATTGTATAACCTTTTTGCAGCAGCTACACAGAGATTGATGATCCTAAAGAAGCATGTGAACATAATGTTGCGGGGAGAACAAAGAAATACTTCTTGATGACAGGAAAAGGGAAGGTCCTGGGTGGTGAAGTTTTTCTCACCTCCACTGACTGTCACTAAGGGGCAAACGAGACTCCCACACCGCTGAACCAAGAAATGGACTCATCCCACTAGCTATTCCAAAGATTAACACTGTGTCTGAGTCGGGTCCACTTGAGAACCTGGAAAGCCCTGGCTTCAGGAAAGGTGTGTGCAATATACACCCAGCAATACTTGAGGACTTCAACCAAATATGGGCATACACAACAAGCAAGCAAGATTTTAGCAGACTGATCGTGAAGTAAACCAAATGTGGCTGGATGAGAAAAGCAGATATTACCCTCTGAATTATTTAATAAAGAGAATCTGGAGGTATTGTCGATTCAAGGACCCTGGGCTTGTCACAAGGAAATCCTTGAAAGTAACAACCCCAGTCTATAAGGACAAAGGCTGAAAAAAAACTAGTTGGTAGAATTCTAAGGGTTTATTAGCAATTAACTTGAATTATTTACAAGAGCTAGGATGGGTTATGAGCTTGAGTCTAAACGAGGCTTAAGATCAAGAAACGGAAATCCAAAAACCCTGAAAGGGTATGCTATACAATGGTGCTTACAATTACAATGACAAAAAATACTGGACAACAAAAATGGAATTTCCAGAAAAAGATAAAAAAAAACTTAGCCTATGCTAGAATGGTACAATTAGACAACACAATAGACCTCACTGAACCTAACATCCTTAAGCTAGACTTGAGGTCAATCCAATCACACCTATCTATTATAGTTAAGCCATGGAGAAGCAAAACTTGAAGCTATTGGTCCAAGCAATACCTTAACCTGCACACTGTTATGCACAGGCAATGTCCATTATCACAAGGCACTGTTTTTCTTGAATTTCCTTTTTCTTAACAAATTGAGTTGGCAGACTAGAACTTCCACAAGCGGAAGCCAATTGTGACTTTGAAAATATGTCTCTTTAAACATTGAAGGCAAAATTTACTGATACTAGATCAAAAAACAAGATCAAAATGGATCTAAACAAAACTACTGAGCTAGTCAGGCATTAAGCAAAACTAACTCCGTCAACATGGGGGTTACATAGTGGCCAATCCTGAAACAAGAAGAAAACAAGATGTTAGTCAAGACAACCCCACTACAATAACACTCAAGTCTTGGAGTGAAACCAGGTAGGAGAGCTGGCTTAAGAGCATTGAGGCTGTGCGATACCAGAGCCACAACATCAGAAAAGCCCTGTTGGAAGTCAGAAACAATGCCACAGATGCCATAGCCAGGACTGAAGCACAAGCACTTGCAGAGGAAGTAGGGTCTTATCGCTTTCAGATTTGCACAGTAGTATGGTATGACATTCTTCATGCAGTTAACCATGTGAGCAAACTTCTGCAGTCTCCTACAATGCAGTTTGATGTGGCAGTCAATCTCCTCACAAAAACAAAAGACTCACTCACCAGCTACAGAAACACAGGTTTTGTTGCAGCACAAGTCGTAGCTAGGGACATACGTGAGGAAATGAATGTGGAGGCTGTGCTGAAGGAGAAGAGGCTCAGATCCACAAAAAAGCACTTTGCTTATGAAGCTCCTGATGAACCATTTACAGAAGCTTTAAAGAGGCTGGAAGTCAAATTTTTCAATGTGGTGGTGGATTGTGTCATCAGGTCAATAAATGAGAGATTCAAAACATTAGATGATGTGAGGGACATATTTGGGGTTCTCCTAAACTTCACCACAATGAACAAGGAAGACTTGTCCTGCAAGTTTGAAAAGCTCTCTAAGATATTGAGCTCTGGAGCTGACTCTGACATTGATGGAAGAGAACTGGCCCTCGAAATTAAGAACTTGCGACTTTACCTTCACACAACATGACTGCATTGGAGCTTCTCTCCTTCATTCATCAGAAGCAACTGGAGGAACTATACCCCAATCTCTGGGTTGCACTAAGAATTGCCTGCACTCTACCTGTGAGAGTAGGCCTGTTCAAAAATCAACTTTTTCTTATTTTCATAGGTTTCTGTACATTTTCCCATGCTTTTTGACCTGAAAAAGCCAAAAATCACAACTATTTTGACCTAGGATGTTGGGAAGCATTGCCGCATGGAGCTTTAAATTTTCTGTCTTGAAATCGGCCAAAGCGCCAATTCCAGGGTCCCTTGAATTATGTTTTGCACTTTAACTTTTGATCTAAACAAGATAGAGCAACAAATTAGGTATCAAATGAAAGAGCATAAAATTAATAAATAATAATAATAATAATAATAATAAATAAATAATAGTTAATAATAATAATAATAATAATTATCTATCATTTTTCAGGAAACAACAGAAACTCAATCAGAATCTAGAAAACCATCTACAAGTTACAACTTCACAATGGCATTAAGCAAGGAGCTGAGGGAGCTCCGTGGGCGCACAGTTGATATCTCAGAACCTCCACGTACTGTCCACAGGCAGGTGTCAACTGGGCCATCTACCAGATATCTCTGAAACTTTCCTGGTTGGATACCCTTCAGCTTTTATCAGTGGTTCCCAGTTTCCCACCAACAGACAGGCGTTCCAGTATTTCCTTAATCTTCAGAATTTACCGGAAAATGCAGGGAGGCCCATGGTTCAAGACCTTGCATATGAAACAGTTGAATCTATCATCCCATTCTGGCAGATGGCTAGGATCAAGACAATGACCAAGTACAACGCAATGAAGCTCTTCATGAAACTACATGAGAAACATCGTGCTCTGGTGAAAAGCAAAGGAAGAGCAAGTAACCCTGGAGGAAAAAGAGGAGCATTTGTGCTGGAATTAGACAGCCTGTTAGATATAGGAGCTCCAGATGCAATCCTGGAAATACAGAACAACAGACTGTTATCCAGAGAGAAGAAAGATGAGGATATCAGGTTCTACGAAGACCAAAAGACTGAGAGGAAAGGTCATATGTCTGGTCATGACAAGATTTTTGAGACAAGATCCCTGCAGCAAGCAGCGAGGAATGAAAGGCTGCAGCATAGACAAGAACAAGGTAAAACTAATTACTTTGAATGTCACAAAAAGTTTTAAGTTTTACTCCATTGCGATATTTAGCATGTACTTAACAATTACTGTCTTAACATGTTGTACTACTTTACAGCTGCAGCAGAACAAGAGGCAGTTGTTCATGTGGATGACATTACCTGGGGTGACTCAACTGACAATGACGCTAACACAGAGGACATGGATTACCATCAGCCTCGTCCTGGATGTTCTCACCATCAAGACACTGTGACTAGTGTGACTTTGACGTTTCCAAGGAAGGTCATGGAATGTGATGTCATCTGCAATACAGCTGATCGTCTTGGTTTATCAGACAATCAAGTTACTGCCATGGTTTCTGCCACCTTGAAAGCTGGAGGGGCTGATCTGGATAACTTCGTCATCTCAACCTCAACAACACATCGCAACAGAATGCTGTCCAGGTATAATATCAGCCAGAGTCACATGTCCAAGTTTTGTGAAAACCCCCCACAGTACGCTGCCTTACACTGGGATGGAAAGTTGCTCAAAGATGTCTTGGGCAGTGAACCTGGAAGTACCTCAGAGATTTTAGCTGTGCTAGTGTCTGGTCCACCTTCATACACTGAAGGAAAGTTATTGGGAGTACCTGTCATCGACAATTCTTCTGGCACAGCTCAGGCTGAGGCTTCAATGGATTTACTGGAGACATGGGAACTTACGGATAATGTTACTGCCCTTGTTTTTGACACTACATCCAGTAACAGTGGAGTTCACAGAGGAGCTGCCAAACTGCTAGAGAAAATACTGAACAAAAAGGTGTTTTATCTGGCCTGTCGACATCACATCCTGGAAATCCTAGTAGGAGCAGTTTGGGAGAAGCTGTTTGGGAAGGTGAAAGGGCCAGATAATCCCTGGTTTGAGCATCTGAAGGATGTTTGGACGGACTTGTCCAAGGAAAACCCAAAGATGCTGGCTATCAACAGCAAATGGCTGAAGGAAAAGAAGAAGAACAGTGAAGAAATACTCCAAGACATTCTAACAGCAGAAAGGCTTCCAAGAGCCGACTACAGGGAAATGGCTGAACTGACAGTCATTGTTCTTGGAGGAATGCCTCCTCGAGGTATTCACTGGAGTCGACCAGGTGCCATGAATCATCAGGCCAGATGGATGGCCAGAAACCTGTACTCCATGAAAATGCTGATGTTTGCAGATCAACTTGAGTACGACGAAGACACTGTATCATAGCTGGAAAGACTCAACACCTTCCTTGCGCTGTTCTACACTCCTGTATGGATGATGTCAATGTCTGCTGCAGATGCTCCTGTGAATGATCTGTCTAATCCAGGACATGTTGAAGTACAAGAAAACTGACCCAGAGCTTGCTGATGCAGTACTTAATAAGATGGAAAACCACAAATGGTACCTGACGCAGGAAGCCGTGCCATTTGCCCTGTTCAGCAGTAGATTGAGTGACACATTGAAGCACGACATTGCTGCCCAGTTACATGCCACTGAGAAGCCAGACAGCTTCAGAACAGGAAAGCCTCTATTCCAGAGAATCACAGCTAAGACCACCCTGGTTGATCTCATTGGCCCAGAATCACATTTCCTGCTGGACACACTGAACATTGGATCCGAGTGGCTTCTGGAACCTGTCACGTCTTGGCCACAGAATGAGGACTACAGAAAAGCGTTGGACTATGTTAAGAATCTGAAAGTGGTGAATGACATTGCTGAACGTGGTGTCAAGATGATGAGCGACTTTGCAAATGTCATAACAACAGATGCCAAGCAAAGGGACTATCTCCTTCAAGCTGTGGAGTTCAACAGACGCCGCTTTGACAGCTTCAAGAAACAAACTCTCAACAACTGACTGTGTAAATGTCATTATGAAATTAATCATCATGTAATGCTTTCACTTCTTGATCGATTAGACTTGACAAAATGTTAATCTCAAATTTGTGTCATGAATAAGGCGCCTTGTCTGCCTTGAGTGTGAGAAAACAAATTTTGTGATATTTCTGAAATCTTTGTATGTACCAATGTGCCATTTCTTGTTCCAAGACTATCATAATTGTATAAGTTAGAAAGAGGATTAAAAACACTTTAATTTGGTGCCTATTTTGTTGCTCTATCTTGTTTAGATAAAAGGTTATAGTGCAAAACATGATTCAAGGGACCCCGGAACTGGTGCTTTTGGCCGATTTCAAGGCAGAAAACTTAAAGCTCCATGCGGCAATGCTTCCCAACAACCTAGGTCAAAATGGTTGTGATTTTCGGCCTTTTCAGGTCAAAAAGCATGGGAAAAAGTACAGAAACCTATGAAAATAAGAAAAAGTTGATTTTTGAACAGGGCTACTGTGACAGTAGTATCAGCCGAGAGGAGCTTCTCTAAGATGAAGCTAATCAAGAACTACCTCAGATCATCAATGGGGCAGGATCACCTCAGTGGCCTTGGCATCATAAGTATCAACCAGGATGTTGGCAGGGAGATTTCATATAATGATGATATTGATGATTTCACCCAGAAAAAAATCTAGGAGGCAAAAATTTTGAAGGTACAAACTGTTCTGTATAACTGTTAGCTATTACATGATTGTATCGTAGTTAGTAATTGTTTGGTAGTTGATAATTGCATTATTTTTTTAGACATAGTTCTGTCATTTAATTATTCTAAATAAGCTAATTTTCAGGAATTTCATGAGTATTTTTTGTTTGTTTTCTGAAAGTACATATTTGTTGTTTTGGACATGTTTCATTAAAATTGTTTCATAGTTGTTTTTTATTAACACAGCCATTTTTTGTATGTGTGTGCTGAGGTGATGATGTAAGGCGTGAGTTGGTGGATGGAGGGGTGGGGCCTCAAATGGGTATACTGCTTAGGGCCCCCTAATGGCTAGAAATGGCCCTGTCTAGAGATGCTGAAATCAGGCTTCCTTAAGGCAAGGTGTGTGAACCCCTTGCTCAACAAAATATCCCTGTTATTTCACCAAGCTTCCAAAATTCATTTGCATTTTCTTCATAGTTGAATTACCCACTTAAGTTGCTAGGAAAACCCCCTTATTTTGACAAAATGTCAAAATACCTAACAAATTTTGGATGTTTGCTGTAATTCAGACCCTTTGGCTATTTTGACAAGAGTAGAGCCCCAAATGGGTTGAATTAGCAGGGTCTGAGTGTACTTGTAAATACATTCTTTATTACTGAACCAAATTAAGCTTTTCCATTTTGGACAAACTTGATAGAAAAAACAACAGGAAATGGACAATAACAACTAGGGACTGACTGAAAGTACTTTGACACTTTTGGAACCAAAACTGAAAGTTGGCTTGACTTTTGGCTAAAATCAAAACTGAAAGTAGAGTAATTTATATGTAAGTATTGTAATATAAAATGGAATACTAATACTTTATATGTAATGTAATTCAATCGCTTTATTATTCCTTTTCATGCAAAATGTAGCACATAATTAAAGAAAACTAAAAAAATATTCCAAAAATATTAATGTTCATTAATGCAAATTAATAAGAAAAGTAAGACATTTCAATTCATTCAATATTCAAATATTTCAAGTTTTTGGAAAGGAGGGTGACATCTGCAGCATTTACTGGAGTAAAATTTGCCGATTTGGTATTGATGACATTGCCTGCAGTAGAAAAGAGTCTCTCCATTTCCACTGACCCCAAAGGGCAGTTTGGTCAAGTTTACTTTTGGTTTCAGGCCTGAAACTGAAACTGAAATCGAACTTTGGTCAGTCCCTAATAACAACGGAACAAATCAGTGAGATGGATGCTTTTACATTCTACTCATGAGCAGTTTGAAGTGAGGAAGAGTGCTTGAAAGTGACAGATGCATGTCATACTGTATTTCCTTAGAATTTATTGTATTTTTTTTTTTCTTTTGGGAGCAGAAAAGAACAGAAAGCAAGAAGTAAAAATATATCCCAGTGACTTCTCAAGCACCCCCTAGAAATGCTCCATGCACCTATTTTGACAACTCTACTTTAGAGAGTTGGGCAGAAAAGGAATGATAACATGTCAAAAGTGTAGTAGGCTACTGTGTTTTCTCCTTAAAGGAGGAGGCATGCAGTTAGAGTATTCAGCAGAGCAGTATCCATTATAATAGTGAAAGTATAAAGAGAGAGGCAATAGTGCAGTGAAGAGAGTGTGATTGAAGACAGTCAGTAAGAAGTGGGAATTGATAAGATGAAAAGCCTTTGATTCCACCTGGTCACGTAACCTGTGTGGGTTGAGCCACCTTACACATAAGAAGCCTGCTCCATACAGAGGTGGACAAGATCCCTGTACAGAGACAGCAACTGAGTGGGAGTAAAGAAATTGCAGAGGTGGTACATTACATTCCATATGGAAAACATGGTCACTGGGGCCTATCAAGGTTATCCTAGTTGTGAGCTATATTTTATAATAATAATAATAAAATCTTGTAAAACATCAATCTCAAGTCAGCTAATTAGCATACAACTATTTACTACCACCAAAGTAGCCTATGTAACTTATACTTAAAATATACAGTACTGTATTTACAATCTACAAACTATCTCATTCATGAAAGTGTCCAAATTTTTCTGAAAACTAACTAATGAGCTACTATTTACTACCTATATCATATGGCAAGTCATTCCAAAAATCTACTGTTATGACTGAAAAAGTATTTTTGTAGATGGTCTGTAAGTCCATTTTCTAATTTTCTTGTTGTGCCCATGAGTTATTGCATCAGCCTCCAGTGAGAAAATGTTAATGTATCTAAATTGTCCAAACTTGAAAACATTTTGAACATCTGTATTTATATCTCCTCTTATGCAACATCTCTCAAAACTAAACATACCAGTACCTAGTAGTTCCTTTAATCTTTCTCTGTATTCCAATCTTCTTAGGTTAGGGATAAGCTTGGTTGCCCAACATTGCGCACCTTCAAGCATATCAGTATCATGTCTAAGGTGAGGGGACCAAGCTTGAATGCAGTATTCTAAGTGAGGCCTAATGTAATTATATAATTTACAGATAACTTCTTGACACTTGTAACTAACATTTTATTTGCTTTATTTCTAGCCTTTAAGCACTGCTCAGAAAATTTTAGATCATTACAAACTATAATGCCAAAATCTTTTCCCTGTCTAACATCCTTGCACCAGTTCCCTTGCATCTCATAACTAAAGTTTTCATTATACAGGGTGTACATAAAGTCAGGATCTATTTTTGTAAAGCACTTGGAAATTATATGGAATTCAATCATAAAATGATAAAGTGGTACCGTTTATTAAATAATTAAGAGTAGGATTTGACGTGATGCCCATCAGTATCCCTGCACAGCTCAAATTGTTCCGCAGCATTTCTAAACACATTCTGGAGCATTTGCGGGGTTGTGTTATCTGCAACAGTTCGTATACGTGTACGTAAGTTTTCAAGACTCGTAATCTTCGTCTGATAGACGTGCGATTTGATAAAGCCCCATGCAAAGAAATCTAAAGGGGTTAAATCTGGTGATCTCGCTGGCCAAGGTCTGTTGCTTCCGTGTCCGATCCAGCGATTTGGAAAATGTCCATTTAGATAATCCTGAACAATTTTGGCATAGTGACAAGGAGCACCATCATGTTGATAGATGACGGGGACGTTTTCCAAATTGCTGGATCGGATGCAGAAGCAACAGACCTTGGCCAGCGAGATCACCAGATTTAACCCCTTTAGATTTCTTTGCATGGGGCTTTATCAAATCGCATGTCTATCAGATGAAGATTACGAGTCTTGAAAACTTACGTACACATATACAAACTGCTGCAGATAACATAACCCCGCAAATGCTCCAGAATGTGTTTAGAAATGCTGCGGAATGATTTGAGCTGTGCAGGGATATTGATGGGTGTCACGTTGAATCCTACTCTTAATTATTTAATAAATGTTACCACTTTATCATTTTATGATTGAATTCCATATAATTTCCAAGTGCTTCACAAAAATAGATCCTGACTTTATGTACACCCTGTATATACCAAAATGGATGACACTGCATTTTTGAACATTGAATTTCATCTGCCATTTACTAGCCCAAGCAACTAATCTATAAAACATGAACTTTTAATTTATATAGAAGTCTCCTATGTGGAACCTTGTCAAATGTCTTACCAAAATCCAAATAAATAACATCTACACCACTTCCACTATCTACCTGATCAGTTACAAACTCTAAAAAGTCTAAGAGATTTAACAAACAAGACCTTCCTGATCCAAATTTGTCATGAATTGAAATAAGATTAAAATTTTCTAAATGATTTTAAATATTATTCTTTATAATTCTTTCTACAACCTCCTATCTCCTCATTTAATACCCTTTTTGTAAATGAGATCTACATTTGCTTTTTTTCCATTCATCTTGTACCTCTGCATAATGAATAAACCTAGCAAACAAAATAGTTAGTGCCTCAGCTAACCCTTCCCTCCCCTTTTCTGAGAATCCTAGCATATATATTATCAGGTCCAGCAGCTTTATTTGACTTCAATGTATGAATCACTTGCCTAACATCATCCTTCCTTATGATGAATATGATCAAGAATGCCTGAATTTGCAGAATCTAAAGAATTAAAAATCAAAGTTATTTAAATTTTCTTCAGTAAAAACAGAGCTAAAATAATCATTAAAAATACTGGTAATAATCTACTTAAGCTCCTGTCCATCTGATTTTCATAAATTGTACATTGGTAGCTTTGTTTCTTCATTAGGAATGCGATTTAGACACTCTAGTAAGGGAAATGCTTCAAAACCTAACCTAACCTAAACAAAAATATAGAGTTTTAAAAACAAAGTCTAGTGAGTTTGTAGTTTTATAGGATTTTTAATGAAAATCTAGTATTTTTTTTTAGTTAGAAAAAAAATCACCAGATTGTCGATATTAGTATTTGTGTAAATTCTAATTGGATTCAGTTTGGTGGTGTTTGCGATAGAATTGTGACGTGCTATTCATGTGATTTTGACTTTGAGGACTTGATTCGTCATGTGCCCTAGATGAAGACAAAACATTGGGGGGGTAGTGAAGATATCATTTTTTGAAAAAAAGACCAGGAATAAAAAATGTTTATTTGATGTATGTACACCATAATAAGTAATAAAAAGTCAGCTTATCGACGATTATTATGAAAAAAAAAAAGACAAAAAAAAATCCTCCAAATTTTAACAATTTTTTGCTTTCTTTCCAGATTTTCAGTATACAGTATACCTAATTTTCTAGTATACGTAAATTTACCTAACCCTTAAAATGCCTCAAAACACAAAATTTTGTTGCGATCCTATGAAAAAACACTTAAGAAGAATTTTCTGTAACATCAAAAAAGTAAACTCTGCCATGGCAGCTGCAAGCTATGGAATTTTGGAAGAAAATCAATTACTATGCAGCAATTGCTATGTCAATTAAAAAGAAGCCAATTGTATTAGAACATGTTCAACGTTCATCCAGAGAGCCGGAACCTGCGCCAATACCTGAGCCAGACATGCTTAACGAATCTATGGAGCGAAGCAGTAGCGATTCCACGAATCCACCACCATTGGAAGAATTTGTCATTCAAGACAGGCAATTCAATAAAGATTTGCTCAGCGACAATATTTTACCTTTATTTGATGAAAGCCCTATTAAAATAGGTAATAAAACAATAGAGACTCCGTTCAGGACATTTGTTTCTTAATGCCAAATTCGTAGTTTTCTGTTTTTAAATATTAGCATCAGCACTTGAATACATATATACAAAATATTTGATATTTGATTATTTCATGCAACCTAAATTTATGAATTTGCTTTACAGCTGGATTGAAGCCGGGACAAAAACAGATAAAGGCTTCTACGAAGTTGTAGATGTAGAGCTTTCTTTGCAAAAATGTCTGAGTGAACCTATTACTTCTATCAAAGGTACTCAACAATTACATCGCTTCTTCCCAATTTCCAAGAATTCGTTGAAGGTTTATCCACTCTCTCAGAGTGCACAGTCAGTCGAAATAAGAGAGCTCATTAGAGTTTCTGCTTTGGTTCAAGAACATAATACTGTCTCTCAACGCAAAATTGAAACAGGCTCTTTTGTGGGTTGTATGTATGAAAATAAACTATGGCTCAGATTAGTCCAGTCCAGTGATGTAGGTCTCGAGATCGGTCTCGGGACCGATCTCGAGACCCAATTTGCAGATCTCGATCTCGGTCTCCGCTATTTAGATCTCGATCTCGGTCTCGACAGATGTGATCTCAGTCTCGACAGATGCGGTCTCGGTTTTTCTACCCGAGACCTCTCGAGACCGTAATGAAAAATACATGTTATTGGCATACTCATGATGGTGGCTTGGTTGAACACACACAATTCAGAATGTTTATGAAAGTTTGTAAAAGTAAGGGACTCTAGGTATTCACTAATCAGTCACCCTGTTTTGAGTTGCCACGTTTGTCTTGCCACGTTTGTCTTGTGGGGATGTGTGGGTCTGGATTTGTTAGGTTAGCGCTACAACCCCCCCCCCCCCCCCCCCCCCCGCCAGTTTTAATTTTATTGAAAATGAAACACTAAATAGAGAATTTTATATATATATATATATATATATATATATATACTACTCAAAAGAAGTTAAGGGTAAAAAATTTTGTGCATATAATATAAGCTAACGAGCTAAAATGGTGACGACTAATGACAAAATAATTCTTTGATGGCTCAAGAACAGAAACACAAACAAAACTTTTGATTAGACACTAGTTTATTCCCTGATGAAAAAAAGTCATGCACCCCCCAAAATGATGTTCACACAAGTCGCAGAAGCTTCAGTAACTGGTGTAGCCACCGTTAGCATTCACACATTCTTGACAACATTGACGCATGTTGTTCATCAGGCGTTGGAAATAATGTTGAGGGATCGCTTGCCATTCTGCAACTAATCGCTGAGCCAGTTGCCGGAGGTTGATGGCAGGGACGTGATGTGATCGAACTCGCCGCCCTAGTTCATCCCACGCATGCTCAATGGGTGACAATTCGGGTGAATATGCAGGCCAATCCATGTGCTGAATGTTCTGCTCCTGCAGGAAGTCGGTCACCACCCTGGCACGAAGAGGTCTTGCGTTGTCATCCTGGAACCAAGCTCCTGGTCCAATCCGCTGCAGAAGTGGAATTACCAGAGGTTGAACAATCTCGTTGAGATAACGCTGACCAGTCAAATTTCCGTTGACGACGTACAGAGGGGTTCTGTGGTTCATGGATATCCCCGCCCACACCATCATACTTCCTCCTCCAAATGGTAGACGTTGAGCAACGTTGACATTGCTACGGTGGCGGCGTAGGCCGTAGTCCCCGAGTATGTGTGTTTCCAACCACCCAGCACCTTTTCACGTTTCTGGGTTCGGAACAGTCAAGAGACTGGGCAAAGATGTAATCTCCTGGTATCTAGGAAGGCCTCTCTGGTCAGTGTTTATTTCCAGATTATTCAGGTCCGACTCGCACATTAACTGTAAAGGACTTCCCCTAGTGCAGGTGTCTCATCTGACTCTCCACTGAGTAAGAGACCCACCGCTCAGGGTCCAAGAAAGGGCTAGAATTCAAAGGTAGACCTAATAGAAGTAAACTACTTGGGTTTTTCTCTTTATTATATCTGAAATAAACAACTATTCAGTGTGACAGCATAACATAACAAAAGGACTGGCAATGCACCGCACTTGACAAAACACCTGGAGCCCCAATAACCCTTAGTGAGATTTGGCAGAAAGGATAGAAAACAAGTGGGAGAAAGTACCGGAAATGACTGCACAGAATGTTAACCCTTGTCCCAGCTTAACTACCCTCCAACTTGACCCCCCCTTTTATGACCTGAGTTCCAATTCCTTTTTGGCTGGCTAGTTAGTAGGGTTAGGGTCACAGGCCTGATTTCAGGCAGATCCGTGGCCAACAGTGGTTGAACACGAACTGCGTAGCTCCCACTGGATGGGACCCACAATCCAAGCCTGATGAATCCGGACCACGTGAGTTTGAATCCCAACAGGTTGCCTAACAACACAAGATTATTAGTTTTACATGCATCTGCACCATTATCACAATAATACTAACAGGGCAATTACCACCAAACATTACTGGAATCATGACTTCATAATTGATCACTGGAAAACATAATTTACTCATGAAATCAAAGCACATAAATAATAAATAACCACATAACAGGCATTACCACAAACATTAACTGGAATCATGACTTCATAATTGAATCACTGGAAACATATTTACTCATGAAATCAAGCACATAAATAATAAATAACCAACATACAAATAATAACTACAAACATTGACAATTATGGCAAACCTATCTCACATGAGTTAATCAACCTATAATCATTGCCAAACAGCATGGGCAAAAACCTAACTCTGGAATAATATGACTACTGGTGACCTATAATAATGATAATTGGTTCTCTAGCTAGTTACATGACAAGGTGGCAAACCTATCTATACTCAGTCAGTTTCAACACCTATATGTATGTCTACCCTTAATATAATAATTACCATGATAATGATGGTGAAATCAAATGAACTCTAGCCAAGGATTACAAAAACTCCTACCTTTTAAAGCTTTCCACACTTCCTTGGCTTCTGACAGGAGGTCTGTATTAAGGGTCTATTCAGGTTTCATAACCTTAATCCTATTACCATTAATGGTTTCCTAACTACTCCTGTGGGAAAGAAAAACTTGTGAGAGGGGACCCAGATAGGACT
>JAJOZX010017947.1:0-64599 GCA_023014485.1 Bathynomus jamesi
AGTTCACATACGTGTTTATTTTAGTTTAGAGTAGATTTAGTTAATTTTTTCAGTTCTTTGTTCACGCAATAATGTCCATTGCATCTCGGAAACATCAGAGTTAATGAAGTGCCACTGTAATAGAAAAGTAATAGACTATTATCTATTATTTTGCCTTCTATTAGTATTACTATTACAGCCAAAAAATTGATCTATTACTATTACTTGAAAAATCCTGTAATAGTCTATTACTATTATCCCATGTCTAATCGCAGCATCTGTACCCAGTCTTAGCTTCCTCTCAACCGTTTTCAGCATACCCTCCACCTTTCTCCCTTAATTCACCCTACAATTAATTTCATTCACACTCTTACCTCTTTTACTCAAAAGACTCTGCCACCTTTAGTGTTTCACTGTTCACCATCACATGACAGTCCGAATTTCCCTCTCTCCACAATCAGTAATTTGCTTTTACCCACATTCACTTTCAACGGTTTTTTTTTTCTCACCGCCACACAAGTGTTAACAGCCTCTTGCTTATCACACTTACTCTGAGCAAATAGCGCATCATCATCCGCATACAACAGATTCGACAGACCCCACCTATTTCCATCACGCACCAAATTCATTCCTCTTTCAAGCATTCGCAATTTCATCATTCCATCCATAAACAGATTAAACGCCCACAAAGACATCACGCATCCTTGACCACACACAACACGCATCAAACCAATCACTCGGGTTCTTTAATTACTTTCACACGTACTATTTCTATCATAGAAACTCATTAGTGAATTAATAGAATTTAAATAAAGATTGTTTGAGGTCTGTCAGTGTTATCATATCTTGTAACGAGTACACTTCATTATATTTAAAGGAAGAGAGTTATTTATGGTTTCACTATTTTAGGGTCCAGAACATTCGAGCGCTCGACTTGAGAGGTTTTTGCAAATGACCTCAGATGATCCCGATATCCTTCCTGCTTTTTCTGAAGACTTTGCAATTCGTCAACTCTCGGAAATCAATTGGATCGTAAGTGAAAGTTTAACATTTTTCTGTCATATGTAAGTCAATATACTGAAATTGATGAAATTTGTGCAACTTGACAGTGTTTTTTTTGTTTTGGTAATTATTAATTACTTAATTAGTGAATTACTTTCAAGTGGTTCGTAAAAATAAGGATAATTTTCCCACCAAAGGTTTGTGTCCTGAGAATTAATTGTGACTGAATGACTGAATTTAGCAAGGTGCAATAATGTAGTGCTTGAAAGTATTAATATATATGTTAAAGATTTCCGTACGGTACTACTCAGTTAACATTACGAAATAATTAACAAAAAGTTAACTGTAATTAACCCTCGTTCTTTGAAGGTTGCAAACTGCTCAACTCCCGCAAACTATTTCCACATCCTCCGTCGTCAGATAGTTCTTCCATTCAGGAAACCTCTAGTGCTCATGACCCCGAAGTCACTTCTGCGTCACCCAGAAGCCAAATCTTCGTTTGATGACATGAAAGAGGGAACCACCTTCCTAAGGTCAGGAACAGTTGTTTCGGGAAACGGTTTATATATATATATATATATATATATATATATATATATATATATATATATCCCCGCAAGGGGGTTCTAAGCTCGTGCTCTTGAGTGCTCTTTGTGCTCGTTTGTACGTGCTTGTTCCTGGAGGTTTCACGTGCGCCCTCCCGGCCCTAGCACCCAAGGATGATGGGGCTCGACCCTGCAGTCCTTGTCATCCTTGGTCTTTTCCCACTTCGACTGCCCCCTTCACCCTTTCTTTTTCCTCTGTCTTTCCTCTCACTTTTTCTTTGTTTTTCCGCTGAGATATGCCCTTTTAAATAGAGGCGAATCGGTTCTTCCCGAACTTAAAAAAAAAAAAATATATATATATATTTACAGGATGCGGCATAAGTTGGTTTACCGAGAATAATGGAATCGCCTTGTGAAGAATAATAATCATCATTTACTACAAAAATTATTCAGTGTCCTCCATCATGTTCAATACATACGTTGCATCTCTGAACCACTGAACAACAAATAGCGCAGCACAGTTCTTTGTTATTATTCAACGTCTCGAACTCTTGACGTATCGAAGTCCCGAGGTTTCTGGCTGTAGACTCTATTATACCTCACATTATTCAATGGGGGGGTATAATCAAAGATAGAGTCAACGACCAGAAACCTCGGGACTTCGATCACACGATGACTTTGATACGCCAGGAGTTCGAGACGTTCAATAATAACAAAGAACTGTGCTGCGCTCTTTGTTGTTCAGTGGTTCAAAAATGCAGCGTGTGTATTGAACATGAAGGAGGACACTTTGAGCAATTTCTGTAATAAATATTATTCTTCACAAGGTGATTCCATTATTCTCGGTAAACCGACTTATGCCGCACCCGGTGTATGTGGGTAACTTTTTTGTGTTATGCGTCTTCTCGTCTTACCTCTATAGAATGACAACTACAGAAGGGGTTAAATTGCTTCGCCGATTGGGCAGATCGCATGGGTTCTTGATTCTCATCGGAGAAAAACTTGGACATGCGTTTTAGCAGACATCGTGGTGTTCACCTGTCCCCTTTACGTCTTGGTGGCAAGACATTACTGATGAATATAAATATTTAGGTGTTGTGTTTCATCCTCGTCTGTCTTGGATACTTCAACTTCAGAGAGTTAGAACCAAGTGTATGAGGAGGTTGGATATCCTTCGCGCGCTGTCTCAGAGGACGTGGGGCTCTGACAGAGTTGTCCTGATGCGTTTATATAAGGCACTCATCCTACCGATCTTATTATGTGGGTGTGAAGTTACGTAGTCCCCTGTTCCGACAGCATTGAAAATACTAGACACTGTTCAGCACACAGTTTTATGTCTGTGTACTGGTGCGTTTGGTACTTCCAGTTAAAAGCCTCTATGCGGAGACAGGCGTACAGTCGCTGTCTGTGCTTCGTTATGCGGAGACAGGCGTACGGTCGCTGTCTGTGCTTCGTGAGAAATCTATACTCTCGACATGGTATAGACTGCAGTGAATCCCCGATTCGGCTGTGCGAGGATATATCTTTGTCCTTGAAATTGGTGTACCCATCTCAACGCTATCCCTGGCACGTTCCTTATGCGAAGCGTTGCATGGTAGCAATTGATCTCTTCAACTTCCGCTCTTCTTGAGACTCTTAGGGTTCCTATGTGGAGACTACTTCTAGTTGAGTGCTGCCCGAAACTGATATCAGCTTCCAAACAGGATATGCCTCGGGGTAGCATGCGGGCCTTGTTTCTCGAACATCAGCGAGCTGTCATAGTGGAGCAATTTCATATTATACCGACTGTTCTAAGTCGGTTCTAGGTTCTAAGTTCGTAGTTACACACAGACCGTGCATGGAACGAGGAACTCTCCTGGGATATTAAATTCAATATAGTTTGGATAAGACTCGGTGGTTCTTAACCTTTTTAGGCTGCGACCCAAATTCTGGTCGCGGGGCTAGCTCGGCGACCCATGCCTTCAAACAGTTCATTCGTAACAGATACTAAAATAAATAATTAATGGTAAAGTGATTAGGGGTAACATAAATAAATGATAAATGACAATTTAATGACCCAATCAAAATGGTTTGGTGACCCAGGGGTTAAGAACCACTGGGATAAGTAATGGTAAATGGCAAATGGCAAATACTGAAGTTTTTTTTTTTTCATGATAAAGTTCAACGTCTGGTTATGGTTTGAGTTTTAGGTTTTGATTGAAAATACAATAGTTACCCTTTTCCTTTGATGTATTCTATTCGACGTAAGATTAGGGACTAGTTTCTCCATTATTTTCCAAGTGTAAATAGTGGTGTATCTCTCTCTCTCTCTCTCCTCCTTTCCAGTGAATATAGGTTTAATTCGCGTAACCTTTCCCAGTAGTTTAGTTCTTTGTACCCTTTGATCTTGGCTGTGAAGCTTCTTTGAATCCCTTCTAGTTGTCTAATGTCTTCTTTTTTATATAGGCATGTTAGGACCGAGCAGTATTCCAATTTAAGTACGATCAGTGTTTTCAGCAGAGTCATCATTATACTCCTATCCCTTCGTTTGAAGGTTCTCAGTATCTGCCCAGTTACTCTCTTTTCTCTGTTTACTGCTATCTTATTTTGTGTTTCAAATTTCGCATCATCAGTCATTACAACCCCTAAGTCTTTTGCTTTAGAATTTCTCTGAATTTCCTGTCCATCTGGGGTATAATATTCCATGGATTTTAGGTCCTCTCTTTTTCCATACCGTAACAGCTGAAATTTCTGTGTTAAACTTCATATTGTTGTCTTCCGTCCACTTGTAGATTTTGTTCATGTCTGTCTGTAGGGGTCCTATATCTTCTCGGTTTCTTATTTTTCTACTGATCTTTGTGTCATCGGCAAAGGATGTTACTGTGCTGTCTCTGGTAACATCCTCATCTATGTCAATTAGCATGATTATGAAGAGTAGTGGGGCATAAATATATATATATGAATAAAACCACGAAGGGAAGGATTTGCACACACGTATAAAACAGCATCAATATTCCGTTAGAACGGGACAGTCGTCCAGTGCCCTTTTTGTCCATTTGTCAGAGTTATCCCATTGTATTGATTGGAATAATGCTTCAGTTTTGTTTCACTCTAGCAACATTGTTAATAGAAATATTCTTGAGTCTGCCATTATCCAACTTACAAATAACTTCAACATAAGCAAAGGTCTTTTTCAACTCGATCCGGTTGTTTTGAATTCGTTCAGAATGGATTTAGACAAGAAGGGTATGCTACTTGTATGCTACTCTAAAAACTTTTATTTTTCAATTTATTTTTATATATCAGGTCATCCCATAAGTAATGTCGTTTTTTACGATAAATTAAGTTCAAACTAGTCCTACTCGGTTTAAGCATTTTCGCTACATACTTTACAGACCTTGACCAGTGAAGACGTGTGTTTTGCTTTATGTGAACCCCTCATAAACATGGCGGTATCAGAAGAGCATATCAGGCATATAATGCTTTACGAGTTCAAAAAAGGGAATAGTGCTACTGAAGCAACGCGAAACATTCAGGACGTTTATGGGAACGATATTCTGCATGTGAGGAAATGTCAAAGATGGTTTCGAAAGTTTAGGAATGGTGACTGCTGTTTGACAGATGTAGCACGCTCTGGACGCCCTGCTGAGTTTGATGATGACCTGCTATTAGCCGCACTTGAAGAAGACTTCAACAACTGTCGAAGAATTGTCCCAGAAACTCAATTCATCCCCGTCCACCATCCATCGACATTTGCAACAACTCGGGAAAGTGCTTAAGTTAGGAAAATTGGTGCCACATGAATTGTCGGTCGACAATCTGAGAGTGCAGGTAAACATTAGCACAGCTCTCATTCCCGTGAACTCCAAGATCCGTTTTTGCACCGTTTAGTGACTGGTGATGAAAAGTGGATACTGTACCAGAATGTTAACCACCGTCGACAGTGGGTTTGTGCCGGAGAACCAGCGACACCACAGCCAAAACCAAATCTTCACCCTCGGAAGGTGTTGCTTAGTGTTTGGTGGGATAAAGGTGGTGTAATACACTTTGAAACCTTACCACACAACCAAACAATCACAGCTCAAGTCTACTGTCAGCAACTGGATCGATTGAACACTGCGCTAAAAGAGACCTTCTTTGGTTAATCGGAAAGGAATCGTGTTCCACCACGACAACGCACGTCCTCATCCCGCTCGGATCACTTCTGCAAAAATTGAGGAGCTTGGGTGGGAAAAACTTGCACATCCTCCATATTCTCCAGACCTTGCGCCTTCAGATTATCATCTCTTCAGGAGTCTGCAAAACTATCTTGACGAGAAACAGTATACTTCTTTAGATGACCTGCACACCAGTCTTTGTACTTTTTTTTGCCTCAAAACCGCCTGAATTTTATAAACATGGCATTGAAAAGCTTGTAGGACGTTGGCAAGAGTGTCATTGATTCCGATGGAAAATATATAATAGATTAAAAAGTTTCAGTTAAGTTTTTTTTTTGTTCTTCAAATTCGGATCTAAAAAACGACATTAATTATGGGATGACCTGATATATCGAACTTAGACAAGAAGGGCAGAGTGCTAAAACCTGGGCAGATTTCCAGTATAAATTTGTATGCTCCTCTTATAAGTTTTTTTTTTTTTAATTAACTATAACATTGGTTGGAAACAATTCATTTGATCTTGTGTTGGATTTGAGCAAAGTGCTAAAATCGGTAGTTTTTCCTTACAAATTTGTATGCTCCTCCCACAATCCTTTAATTTTATTTCTCCGTTTGTATATATATATATGTAAGCACACCGGACAAAAAATTAGTCACCCCTCTCAGAATGTACCTAATAACGTGTGACGGCGCCTCTGGCCTTGATAACCGCACGAATCCGGCGAGGCAGAGACTCTACGAGGTTGTGCATGTACTGAACATCGATTTGCTGCCACTCGTTCATCAGCCGGTCCCGAAGTTCCGCCAGAGTCCGTGGGTGTCTATTCCTGCGCTTCACTTTCTGTTTCCAGCCTGAACAACACCTTCGACGCATTCAGGATTAAAGGCTTCATCGGACCTGCGATGTACTCGTCGCCTCCCATCATTGGAGAACAAACAAAAACGGGACTCATCGGACCAAATTACACGTTTCCAATCTGCCGCAGTCCGGTTTTTGTGCCTCTGAGCCCATTTATAACGTGCCAATTTGTGACTTGCTGTTAACAGCGGCCTCTTCCGTGGTACCCTGCTCCAGATGTCCATCGCATGCAGTTCTCGTCGCAATGTCCGTTCGGAAATTGGTCGCTGGAGAACCTCATTGGTTTCTTGGAGCAATTGTTCTCTGGTTTGAAAACGATTTGCAGTTACTAGACGAGAAACATGGCGGCGGCCCCTATTGTCGAGAATTGTTTTCCGGCCACAGTTACGCCGTCGATTGTCAGTTGATTGCGAACTACACCACTGTTTGTAAACTCGCTGGACAGTACGCGTTGACACACCAACAAATTGGGCTACTTCAGACATCTTGTGTCCGTGGGCTCTGCCAAACACGATGGCTCCTTTTTGCCACTGAGTAACGTCTGCCTCACGACCCATTTTGCAGACTATATCCAACACACACTTTGTTCTTCACCACCTCACGAAACAGATCTGATTCTGCGTGCTACGTCACCGCTACTTGTCACTTACCAATGCTACATCAGCGCCCTCTGTGTGACCTTGAACTTCCTACTATCGGTGCTATTAGGGGTGACTAATTTTTTGTCCGGTGTGCTTATATATTTTTTTTTTTTTTATGTAACATATATATAGACTGTAACTCTTTATGTACTTCAGTGTTCCTGAGGATGTTATTAGACGAAAGCGCTTGAGCACCATTCTTTTAAAGATTTCATTTTTAACCCCTGTGACGTTCCTGAACTGGAAGCTGGTTAAAAACCAAGCTTTCTTCCTTCAGTGTTGATGGGGTTTAGTTTGAGATTAGGTACCAGTTTTTCGCTTATTTTCCATATGTAAATTATGGGGTATCCCTCACTTCTTTTCAGCGAATACAGATTTAATTTACGTAGTCTCTCCCAGTAGTTAAGTTCTTGTGAAGTTTCTCTGAATTTCTTAGTTATTACTTTATTCATTAATATTTTAACGGTATGTTTTTCTTGAAAAAGTAAATTAGATTGACTGACGCCCTGAAAGAAGAGAAAAACAAGGACCACCCTAATAAATATTATTCATTCATTCCCAAGTATGTCGAACATTTGTGTAACTTTTGTCTGTTCCCATTTTTTACCCAGTTGGTCGAACAAGTTGTACAGTTTATTTTATATTTTCAAATTTTTTATCACTTTGGCTTGTGTAGGGTGGGGGGTTTCTTTGAGAAAGTTTAGAGAAAGCACCTTGTTACCATATACAATGATTATTTTGTAGAATGTCACCCGCGTTAGGATTTTAATTCAGAAAACTCTTAAGTCAAATAAGTCGTCTTTTATGCTGCCTTAGCCTTTAAACACCCAATGATTTGTTTTAGGATGTTACTAATGTAACCTAACCAAAAAGAAAAGTAGATCGTACAAGAAAATCCGACTTGTTTACAAAATCCAATCTAATTAGTAAAGGTGCCCAAGTATAATCATGTATGAGATTAATTGCTGTTTTGTTACTGGTGATGACAATTTTGCAATCAGTGATGAAGGCCAGAGGCTGGCACAACACTCGGACCTGGCAAATTAAGCTCATCGCACTAATTCCGATATTATCATTATTATCATCAGCATCATCGGTAGTCGAACCCCCAACCTCACTGTCTTCACTTCGTTACAGGGAAACGGTGTCACCCCCTCAGCTATGGGGTTCTGTTTTTCTTGGTGGTATCTTAGTAGCTCCAACTTCGTTAGTAAATGCATTGAACAAGTTAGTGAATGGCAGTTTACGTGGGGTAGTGCGAAAGGCCGAGTACTAGAGATTGGCTTCCACTGAACCGAGTTGTTAGTAATACAATTTCCATTCCATTCAGAGTGATTCCCGAGAATGGACCCGCTGCTCAAAACCTCGACAAGGTGGACCGGTTGGTGTTCTGCTCAGGCAAAGTTTACTACGACATTTTGGCTGCCCGGAAAGAGAGGGGATTAGAGGACACTGTGGCTATTTCGAGAGTGGAACAGGTAATTCGCGCGTGGTCGATACAGCGACACTGAATTATCAGAGTGCAGAATAAAACCATTGTTCTCGTATGCTTTAAGGTATTAATGATGTAATCGCATCTATTTAACAAATATCAACAAACCTCTTTCTCAGTTATTTACTGATCTCTTAATTAAGAATATCAATAATGGCTTAATTGTGCACACTGAGTCCAGCGCAATGTATATGATACACTGAATTTATATTATCTTTGTCGCTTACGGTCATTTTATTCTTAAATTCTCTTCTGTTTCATTTTGGTGAGTAGAGCGATTGGTTAGGTCTGTAATTGTCTGCATATGATATTTCCCTGTGTTGGTAAGATATCAAATACAAATATTTCTATAAAATGTAGATTAAATGTCAAACGTTACAAATTCCTTACCAAAACGATGTCCAAAAGCCGGGAACTCGTTGAGACGCCAAAATTGTCATTCGTAGTTGCATGGCGGTTTTGAATTTTTTACATTACTTTTCATTTCAGATTGCTCCTTTCCCGCATGACCTCATAAAGGCCGAGTGTGACAAGTATCCTTCAGCCAAACTGCTTTGGTCTCAAGAGGAACACAAGAATGGTGGTTCTTGGACTTACATTCAGCCAAGAGTGGCCACAACACTAAGCGGTTCAAGGAAATTACAGTGAGTATTTTAGTTTTACATTTTGTTTTTGAATGAAATACACTCCTACGAATTATGCATTAAGTACTTTATTACCCCCTTTTTTTTATTATTACCAGTATTTACTGCAAGCTATCAAATTTTTGAGTCAGTGAAGTTTAAGATTTTCATAAAAATTCATTTTTGCACCTCGCTTATCTTACGGAATTAATTGATTTACCGACTAACGATTTTTTTTTAATTTTGTTTGCAAAGTTTTGAGTATGTTATCTCTATTTTCAGTTTTGAAAAATAACTTTAGTTGCTTTTAAATTTTTTCCCTACAATATTCCTAGAAAACTTATTTACCATTGTATCTGATAAAGACCACCGTCTTCCAGTGCGAGTAAATGAGGGTGTTGCAATGTAGCGTATGTTGTTAACTTTAGTTTGGTGAAAGGTAGCGAGTATTGCACCCTCATTCATGTACTGGGATTGTTGACTATTTTAGCGTTCAATAATAATCCATCATCTTTCACGGAAAATGTTTATGGATATTAATAGTTAAGTGGGTTAGTAGTATCATTTTACAAATGTTATTTCTTTTTTAGCTACGCCGGTCGACCTGTTTCGGCTTCACCTGCTACGGGAAACAAGAAGATGCATAACAGAGAATTTAATGAAATGATTGCAGACACACTCATACGTTAAAAAGCCGGATTGAAAGCGTGTAAATAGAGTATAGAAATGTACACAGTTTTTAAATATGTTTATCTACTTGTATATTTTTTATGTAGGTGTAATAAAAGTTCTTGTTTGCGCCAATTTGAGAGAGAATAGCACTAGACAAATTAGAACTTCCTTGTTCAAGTAAAATAGGGTGATTCTGATATGTTTTTTGCACGTAGAAGACGAATATGCTGCGGTCACCCACATTTCTTGAACAATTTCAGTAACAGGAATATGTAGGTATAATTGGCAGCATTAGAACTATACTCCTCGGAAGGTACTGGGACACTGAAAGTAATTAAAATAGCAGTTAGGTGAATTGCACTGAAAGGGAGACCATTGGTTTCCCAGCATGTAGGGGTACAATTAGAAACACTGGAACGGGAGTGGTCGTGCGGGATATATATTTTTATATGTATATATAGTGGGTGATAGAAGAACCACTGTTTTCGAAATCGGCACTAAAAATAAGAAACATGTAACACTACCAGAGGAGCAGAATCTTTGTTGAATAGTGATAACGTAGTCATTTAATATGTAGTATTTTTTTATGCCTGACTTTTGTTTCTGAATTGAAGGTAAATTTAGAATGAAAGTCGCTTCTACAAGCGTGTAGGTCAAGCCCCTCCTTGCAGATTAAATTTCAGAGTTTACCGTGCACATTGTATTATAGACATACTATATATATGTACATAGTATTAGTAGCTCATGAATATGCAAGCTGTAGTCAATACATTGGCATAAAAGTTAAGTACAATGTATAACTACCTCAATTGGGATTTAAGTAATTTGATATTTTTTTTTAACCCCTTAACATTTACGCCAGTCTATCAGCATTCAAGGGGTTAAGCTGCTATTGGAAAAAAATTAGTAGCATGGAAATATTTTGTATAAAAACTTTTCCATTCATACGCAAGTGGAATTATTTTAACCTCAAAATTTATCTATAATAAAGTTTGATTTTATTTTGAAATAGCTGCAGCTAGTTTCAATTATCCTTTGGTAAAATGAAAAGCCAAATTAGACCCTTCATATCACGTAACTGATGTTGGTTCAACGCAGAGAAGATTGATACTTCATACAAATATATTTCTGCTGGCTCTTTTCTGGTTCACCGGCGCTGGAAAATAATCTTCAGAAGGAGAAATTTACTATAGTGAAGAAATAAAATGAGTTAAGCGTTAACTTAATGTTAAACTGTTAGGTAGCTTAACCAAACACGTACTAAAATTTCCCCCGCAGCATGTTAAATGCAAAAGATCCTTCCTGCCAGTTATTGTATCGTTCGAAGATATTTTACGTGCCTATTCTAAAGACATGATTGAGAAATGTTTTAATTTTTCTCCACTATGAAAAAAATTATTGAATAGCAATTTCATTTTTGGTTGTTTACCTTTTTCGATATTGACCTGGTTCTCACACTTCCTGATTTTATCAATAAATTTGCCATTACATGTAGTTCAATGTAAATATGATGATCGTAACTTATTTAAATTACTATTTCATGGTAATTATTCATATTTCCACGCTTTTCTCTAACCTTCACCTATTTTGTCAATTGTCCGAATTGTTCTGCCTCTGCAATTAAAGTGTTTGGGTTCGCTACCCGCTCATTTCAATTAAGAAACCTCGTTTACTGTGGCCCAAGTTCTGCTACATTTGTTTGCGCTCGGTGCGGGTACCCACTACCTTTAGCTTTCACGTAGTGGTGGTTCATAAATGAAAAAAAAAATGTAAAGTACTCTGTTTATCAAAGTCAACTTTACTAAGAAAGTGTCATCGTATTACTTTCCATCATCTATACTTTTTCTTTGTTCCCGCTCTTCTGCTTCTTGTTTCTCTTTGATTTGACGGCAAAGAACAGGCGAACAAACGAGACTTCAGTAGTGTGTTGAAGTCCGCAGTTTTGTACAAGAAAAAACAACCGAGAGTAACTTTTATTGTCTAATGTAGGAAACATTTCACCCTACAACAAATAATACAGTTCGTAATCAGTTCGGTAATCTTACCAAAAAAACTGGTTAATCAACATTTAACCATACTTCTATATTGTACAGTATATGATACAAAAGCCAGTCATGAAAGTTGGATAAAATTCCAAAAAGGTACAAATTTATGAAGGAAAACTAGGTTGTAATAACTTCTAAAAGAATTATTGCTTTCACTATGATAACTGATCAGTTACAAGGTTCATGGAGAAAAATGATATGATGTCAATACGAACTATGAAAATACCCATATAAAAACTGTAAAATTGGAAATTAATGAAAAACTAACTAAATCACCGTACTACACAATACCTAACATACGGGTTAAGATTAGTGGAATTTACACACGACTTTGTGCATACTCTAAAGATAAACACATTTCAATAAGACGAAATTCATTGTTATAAAGCAGGTTAATTCAATTCAGTGAGAAACCCAGAAGCTATGTGCACCCACTAATCTGGATGTATAAAAAAAAAAAAAAGGGATAATTCACAATAATGGCAGTGGTCCTAATCTGACTTCATTAAAGTTTGCACTAAATACAACCATCTCGATGCCTTAGAACACCACTCATGCTTCTATGTACACGAATTACGAAAGAAAAATTTTTAAAATATGTTAAAATAGATTTTGTACAAATTAAATTCATGTCATTCGTACACGAATGAGTAGAATTTGTCAATTTGGAAGGTCAAACGTTTTTTTTTCCCTTGACTTGGTCGATCAGGTGATTTTTAGGCTTGGAGTTCACCAACGAAGTTCCTCTCCTAAATTGCACCGTCACTTCAAAACTTCATTCGTCCATCTGTTAAAAAGTGATAGTCAAACTGTTTTATTAAAAAGTGGTATACGTTCTATGTTACAGTCAATGTGTGAACAAGAGACATTTCGCGTAATACCTAAAAGTTTCAGGCATTTCACCGAATGCCTGCAGACACTACGCATTACTAACAATGTCTAACCCTTAATCATTTCATGAAAGTAGGTTATGCGAAATGCCCAAAACTTTCGGGCATTTCGTGAAATGCCTGGTTTAACACTGACGAACAAGTCTACAAGAACAGAACTAGAAAGTGTCTTTTTATTGAAAAATTTGTAAAATATGATGTTCCGAACTATTAAGAAAGTATTCTATTTACAGATCTAAATGGTGAAAATGGGTAAGGAGGATGATTTAACACTAACTGAGAAAAGAAAAATAGTCAAGTTACTCGCTGAAAATATAAAATCTATTTAAATTGCGAAGCAGTTTGGCAGGGCTTATCGAACTGTAAACAAGTTTGTAGCGGAGGGTACCAAACTGAGGCAGCGAAGTGATAAAGGATCTATAAGAAAAGTGACAAGGCGGCAGATATCTGTAACCAAGCGCAAAGTTGCAAAGCATCCATTGTCTTCAAGTAAGAGGTTTTTGAGCAGGCTGGCATACATAATGTACCAAGAACATCTCTATGTGGAATCCTCCAAACAATTGGCAAGACGTGTAAACCTACAATTCAACACCCATTAATACCCAGGCACAAGAAACAGCGTGTTGAATGTGCGCGTCATTTCTGAAAACTGATTTTAATACTGTATTGTTCACCGATGAATGAAAAGCAACGCTTCAGGTACTATGTTTGGTCAAGAAGATGGATTGCTGAGAGCCAATTTCTACCATCGAGATTAAGACGCCAACAAGGTGGAGGTGGTGTCATGTTTTGGGCAGGATTGATAGGCAATGAAGTAGCTGTCCCATACAGAGTGCCTGATGGTGTAAAAATGAATGCCCAGTCTTACACAAACTTTCTAAAAGAAAACCATTCCATGGTAGAGATTGACCCTAAGCAATCCATCTTCTTGACCAACCATCAGATTCCTCAAGGGTTGCTTTTCATTCATCGGTTAACAATACAGTATTAAAATCTGTTTTCACGTACTGACGCGCCCATTCAACACGCTGCTTCTTGTACCTGAGTGTTAATGGTGACTGAATCGTAGGTTTACACGTCTTGCAATTGTTTGGAGGATTCCACATCGAGATGTTCTTGGTACATTATGTATGCCAGCCTGCTCAAAAACGTCTACTTGAAGACAATTGATGCTTTGCAACTTTGCGCTTGATTACAGATATCTGCCGCCTTGTCACTTTTCTTATAGATCCTTTATCACTTCGCTGCCTCAGTTTGGTACCCTCCGCTACAAACTTGTTTACAGTTCGATAAGGCCTGCCAAACTGCTTCGCAATTTAAATAGATTTTATATTTTCAGCGAGTAACTTGACTATTTTTCTTTTCAGTTAGTGTTAAATCATCCTCCTTACCCATTTTCACCATTTAGATCTGTAAATAGAATACTTGCTTAATAATTCGGATCATCATATTTAACATATTTTTCAATAAAGAATTTTAATTATCAAAATATTTTATCGAAATGAATACCATCAGTGCTTCTATATATAGTAATTATTTGCTATAAATTTCATTGAAATCGGTGAAAAACTTTTGAAAACTGGAGAAAATGCAATCTGCTTAATAATTTGGAACGCAGTGTATAATGTCACCGAATATTAAATATTTTACCAGTTATTTCTTCCCTTTTGTATGGGGAGAAAGACTTTCACTACTTTGCGATACAATGAATTTATTTTTAATGATTACTTTTTGGAAGGAATGCAAATATTTTGGTGTTCAGTTAGACAAAAAGCACTGCAGTTAGAGATTAAAACATTATGTGCAGAACAAAGGAGAGGGAACACAATGTACCTGAAAAATACAGGGTGTGCCAAAATGTACAACTTTCAAAATGGCTGCCATTTTTAAGCTTAATATTTCTTTATTTTCAGGTGATATAAAGACTACCTCAAAAAATTTGGGCCCCAGAATTCTGATCATTTTGGCCAAATTTCTGTCCCACAGCGGACAATGATCGTAGAGGCATATTTTGACACAGTCATATGTTGCAACACTATTTCATTGGGATTTTCCAAACAAAAATTCCCAATTACAAAACCATCAAACGTGCTGTGGAGAAGTTCAGACATACGGAGTGTGTTATGACGGAATTCTACTACAAGAACACCTGACAGGCTCCAGATTAAGAATTGAAAGATACAAATGTTGCAAAGTCAAACTGACAAATAAAAGAAAAAGGCGTGAATTTCGCATCAGCATTGCCCAGCGGACTGAAAATGAACCAGTGTGTCTGGCCATTTTTCTTCAGAGACGAGGCTCACTTTCATCACAGTGAACATGTTAACAAGCGGAACATGCAAATTGGGAAGGTCAGCAACTACATGAACATGCACCACCATCATTTTCCGTCGAGAAAGTGAGTTTGGTGTGCCATCGGACGCCATGGTATCATCAGACCATTCTTCAAAAATGAAGGACAAAATGCCACGAACAAAGTTACGTTCACATGTTGAAAAAGGAAATTTCTTCCGGTACCAAGGAAGCGATGTATGGGAAAAATAACATGCCTATCGTAGTTTGACTGTTAAGCCTTATCCCATTACAAAATAACATTCTAGTGTATAACTACGAACTACCTGTTATAGGGTAAAGCCTACTGAAGATAAGGGAAAAGTACCTACGAAAAAAAAAAGGGGGTGGCCCCACTTTTTCGTACCAAATTTTCCATTGGACTGACATCAGTAAAACAAACATTCTACTAATTCATAAGCTATCTGTTATATATAATGCTCGAGACACGAGGTGTGTTAAGCCTTCTCAAAGTTCTGCGGAATGTGAACAGACTTCACAGAAAAAATTTAGGTCTGCCACAAAATACACCGATCCGATAGCCTACTTCGACAACAAAAGTAGAACTCCAATGGCCTACGACAATACAGTCTCATTGAAATCATAGGCCCAGGCCTATTAACAATAACTGGGCCGTGAAGCCTACATCTGCCGCAACAAAGGCCCCAAGGCCTACAATTCGAGCTCGTCTCTACTATGGATTCTGCCAACAAGAGGTCTGAGGCGAATACGCTATCCTTTAGATATGCGGTCCATCCCAAAAACTGAAAATTAACAAAAAAGCATCAATCGATTGTTTGCTTTTCGTTTAGGCATTTAACTCTTGGAAAATTTTCGATGGATTGCATGTTCGATAGGCAATCACTATAGTGATTTTTATACGAGGTATGAACAAGAGTACAGTCATTCAGCAAAATGTGCCCTCCACATCAAACGTTGCCTTGGATTTCTCGAAACATTTCCCAGGAGCTCGACTGATCTTGCGACGTAATGACAATCCATGGCCACCAAACTCTATCACCCCCCCCCCCCCCCCCCCGACTTCTCTTGAGGCATCTCAGAGATATCAACTAGAACAATACTCAGATACTGGACGAGCCGAGGATCAACATTAGAAGGGAGATAAGACGCATCTCAGCAAAGATTACTGGCAATGTTCTAGAATTTCAATGTCCACGTCGCCTCCGTCATCCAGAGGCGGTGTGTTTGGATAGAGTACGTCATGAACTATTGACAATTTCCGCCATCTTCATGGGAATGAATTGGTTTTTGTTAGAAACAAAACATCGTCCCTCTTATTTAAGCCAAGAATGAAGAGAATCAACCACAAAAAATTTGTATATAAAAAAATTGTAAATTATGGCACACCCTGTATTCCCAAGACAGTTCGCCTACAAACTTTCTAAAAAGTTAATTACTAATATTCCGGTTTTCTTTATTTTTTTGGGGTAACAGTAACGAGATTTCTAAAAACAACTTCCAATTTAGGCTTCAGAAATTTGTTTCCAGGCTAACTTCTCGAAACTACAGAGTGACCACAAATTCTCTTCGCATGAAAAATAAGGCCAACATACAGATATACTGTAATTTCACTGCAAATGGACTTCGTGGCCACTCTGTACGAATTTCCTGGGACCAGTAACGGTATGCACCTACAGAGACTGGGCTACATCGTAGCCAAATGTCTGGGTAGTATGAGAATAAAAACCCACTCTAATAGACAGAGTTTATTTCCACGACAGTTTCGACGCCCACTGGCATCCTCCTCGGGTGGAGGATCCACGTGGGCGTCGAAACTGTCGTGGAAATAAACTCTGTCTATTAGAGTGGGTTTTTATTCTCATATTTTGACCTTCACGTAAAAAAGTGAAGTTTTTTGCATTTGTCTGGGTAGTAGTTGGATGGGAGACTGTCCGTGTCCAGATTATGTAGCAACCCGTGGTTCGGATCCCACGTAAAGCTGTAGGTCCCCTACGTCATATGACCTTAAATGTTGCGAAGGAGGTTAAACAATCATTGTTTATTATTACCTACATAGACTAGTTTAGGTTCAGTGGGTTCCATGTTGGTCCAATTTGAACTATGTCCTTTGCACCTGGGCTACAAAACTAAAACAAGTTTTCTCCGAAAGTTATTATTGCAAACCAGAACCGCAATCAAATCTATATAAATTCTACCTTCTACATTTTATCTCTTAAAACATTGAACCTCATTCTATCACAGGGATGTGTCTGAATTATATTCGAAGTAAAGTTTATGCATGCTTTGGAAACTTGTTAATTTGAACTTATTTACGTCATGAACAACTTCTTGTACAAAGAAGTGTAGAAAGACTTAACAGGGAACATTTTGACTTGTGTAGATATTGGGGGAAAAAGTTTACCTACAAAATTTCCAAAATCAAATTACCTACTAACTCGGAATAACTGAAATTTTATTACCGTCAATTAAAAGAAATGAATACTGTATTGACAATCAACAAATTCAGGCCTTTTAAAAGCTTTCAAGACAAATTTTTTTTAGAAACTGTACTAACTCCACCAAAATAGCTTTTAATAGGATTTATGGTTTACATGCCATACGAAATGAAGTGATTACGCGACACAAACTATGAAAAACAAAGGGTATGTAACCTATTTAAGCAACTATTTTACATTCATTTACGCTCTTTATGTCACGTGATAAAGAATAAACAAGTGAAAAACTGATTATGGTTCCTGGATTACCAAAAAGTATGCATAAATTAGACACGACAGGACACCGACGAAAGCTGAGTGGTTACATTGCCGGAGTAAATCCAGAAGTGCGCAAATCGGCAATTTCAAACCAAAATCATTGGCCATATTCTTTTCATAGGTCTGGTGGGCCGCGGTTTAGATTCAATGTTGAACAGTATAATCCTTCTATAAATAACAGTAGCAAATGACAAATATGTTCCAGAAAGTGACTTACCTCGGTTTTTAAGACTTAATTCGTAAATCACTGCTGAGGCGTTTCTAGAAATATTGGACAACATAGGAAGGCAAAAGCAGTGGCCAGACACATTGCCACTACAGCAGAGAACTGAAACAAGAAAATTATGTACAATACTCTCAACTAGTTTTATGTCCTCACCCCATAAAGTAACTTTCGCACTTTATAATAAAAACTCTCTAATAGACCATTTCCACAACAGTTTCAATGCCCACTGGCATCATCTTCGAAGATGATGCCAGTGGGCATCGAAACTGTTGTGGAAATAAACAGTATTAGTGTGGGTTTTTATCATATTTTGATCTTCACGTAGAAAAGAAGTTTTTTGCATTTTGCACTTTATAATGATTAATTTTAAGTTATACCATATTTTTAAAGACAGGCTAGCATGTACGAATAGTTTTGTGGTCACAAGTTCCGACAAAATCGGTGATCCGACCATTTCATACGTTAGGTTAATCAGGGTAAATCTTATGTCCGGTTTGGGGTACATTAGGTTAAGTGGTTGTTCTACGTTGATTAGTTATTTACCACGTCGTCAACTTTCGGCGGCCAATCAGGGTTCATGAGCAGTTGGAAAAACAATTACCGCGAAACTACATATTTACTAGTGATTTACCGATTCAAAAATTTAGCCGATGCCGATTCTAACTATTTTAAAAAATCCATTCCCTCCATAGATTTCACTAATGCGAAACCTTCAATTTTCATATTTTTACATTCAAATTTGTTTGTTTTTCATTGGTTCACAATGTACAGTACCAGACTGTTTTTCATATACAGTAAGTTATATTAAATAGTTTTATTACTCCATAAAATAAAGTTGGTATTTTCTTTCTTCAACAATATAAACAAATTCGTTAAATTTCAAGTCCTTCATGGCCAATTTGTAAAAAAAAACTGCCATAAAATTTGTGTTTATAAAATTAAAATGCTTAAAGTTAACATAAGATGGTTTAATATATAAATAAAAAGTACAACTTAACAGAATTATTATGAATATAGATTAGGAGATTAAAATACTTTATAATATTTAAAAAATTAGAGAAAGTTTAAATTTATTGGCAACTTAATTTAATAAGCTTTGCCCTTTTCGTGAATAAAATATTTTTATACGATATAATTACATTTTGAAACTAGTACATGTTATAATAAATAGTGGTTTTTGTCCATTTATATATATTATATATATATATATATATATTTTTTTTTTTTTGTATTGGGGCGTTTACCGCCATTTCCCGCTATATGGTAGCGGATATCATGGCGAGGCGGAATACGAGAAAGAGAAACGGAGACGGAGAAAAGGCACTAGAAAAGGGAGAACAGCGGACTACAGGTGAGAAGCCACCTAAAGCTCAGATAGGATGCGAGATTGGGAGAGGAAGAGGAAAAGACGGTCAAGCGAGAAGAGAGGGCTCTCAGCGAGCATAAGGCGTAAACGTTCGGGGAGGGGGAAATCAGAAAGGAACGGAAAAGCGCGACGACGTACTGACGACAGGGTGGGGCATTCCACAAGGATGTGAGAGACGGTGAGGGGCGACTGGCAGGAGGCGCAACGAGGAGCCTCCTGCCGGAACATAAGATAGCCGTGCGTGAGGCGCGTATGGCCGATGCGAAGCCGCGCAAGGACGACCTCTTTGTGTCTGGAGCGGTGGAAAGAGGACACCCAATATGACAGACGGGGGCGGATGGACCAGAGTTTTTTCCGGTGGCATCGTCCCAGGACTGTTGCCACATGCGATCGTAAAAGGAACGAAAGACCTGCACATAGTCTGAGAAGGGAGCGGGCGGGGGAGGGGAGGCAGCGAGGCGGCGGACCGGGCTAAGCGGTCCGCCGCCTCATTACCGGAAACACCAACATGGGCGGGAACCCAGCAGAAGGTGACCCGGATCCGGTGAATGGTGTGCAGGACATGGTACTCCTGTTGAATAAGGCGTACGAGGGGGTCCGGGGAATCATAGCGCTCGAGCGCCTGAAGGGCGCTCAGCGAGTCCGAAAAAATGGTACAGGAGGACCGCGAACAACCCGATACCAGACGGAGGGCTTCCAGAAGGGCAAAGAGCTCCGCGGAAAAGATGGAGGCCTGAACCGGCAGGGGGATACCCCGGGAGGTAGGTGACAATGACGGAAGAAGACGGCGGCCGCGACACCCGCAGGGGAGCGCGAGCCGTCGGTGTAGACGGGAACGTCGTCCGAATGGACGGGAAGATGGGCCAGAAAAGAAGACCGGAGGACTGCAGGAAGAGACTCCTTACGCAGGCCACGGAGCGCCTGGCAACGGCAGATAGGGGTGGTCCGCCAGGGGGGCGACAGATCGAAGGAGAACGGCAGAATAGAGGGTGGGGGGATCCCCAGGGACGAGAAAATCTCGGCCAGAGAGGCAGCGAAATGCCACGTGTCAGGCCGGGGTAGCGCCTGGGAGATCGCGGAGAAGAGTAGGGACTTCGGGAGGCGGCAGATGCGAAGGTAACACTTCGCCATGAGAAGGCCCCGGCGAAGGGGCAGGGGGGGGTGTCCACAGTCCACCTGAAGACTAGCGACAGGGGACGAGCGGAAGGCACCCGACGCCAGGCGAAGGCCACGGTGGAGAAGAGGATCCAGCATACGGAGTGCCGGAGAGGAGGCGGAACTGTAGACCACACAGCCGTAGTCGACACGGGATTGCACCAGGGAGGTGTACAGGCGCAGCAGAGTACGCCTGTCCGCCCCCCAGGTCGTGTGGGACAGATGACCCAAAAGGGAGAGGGTGCGGCGAGATGTTTGCCGCAACCGCCTAAGGTGTGGAACCCAACCGAAAAATCCGTCGAGGGTCATACCCATATATATATATATATATATATATATATATATATATATACACTGTAAAGTGTTTTATAAATGAAAATTTTAAAATTTCAAAGAATCAACTAAATTTGGCCGATTGTGCCTGTGCTAATGACATTAATCGGTACACCACTAATATTTACCCAAAGACATTTCGGTGATAGACTAATCCTTCCATGGACGTGTGGATGATGTTTATTTATATTTATCTTTGAAAGAAATGAAGTTAAGCATGAAAAATCCTAACGTTTTAGACTAAAAACTCGCTTAAATAATTTCATAAAGGTTTAAATGAACAAATAAAACTTCTAAACACACTTCATTCCATTCACCAGACGTTTCAGACACATTTGCCATCACCACTGGCATCTAAAGATTTAATTTAAAAATTAATTAATAAAAAAATAAAATACAACTTACAAATAAAACCTCACAGATAAACATCACTTTAAAACTAATTAAGTATAATAGAATACTCTATGATAATGAAACTAAAAATGAGCAAAGAGTTGTCCAGATTTAGTTGTCAACTGGCTCAAAGCTGTACGCTATTTAGGTGGTTGTTGGATTTATCTAATATTGTATGGTATTGTAATTATGATTGTTATGGAAGGGTACCAACCAAATATGATTGTATAGGCCCCCAAAGCTAAAACTAAAATTAAAAGAGAATCAGAAAGATCAACATCTGCACGCATCGACAGTTAGAATTGGTTGATTATTATAATTATCGGTGCATGATTGTCAGTGTAGCAATATTTTCTGACCACTGATTTTTGGTTGGTTTACCAGGCGTCTATTGTTGCTATTCCTACTACTCTCTGCTTAAAAATACTAACTATATGTTGTCGTTTAGTACTGCCGATACAATACAATTTAAATGGAGTACAGGAGTAGCGAGGTATTTGCCTTTGTGAAGGAAAGTACCAATAATTTAAGATACTATTAATAGTTCAGACAAATATTAACAATTTTAGTAATATGATTAATTAATTAAAATTTAATTACGATACTTAAGTACCCACAGACGTAAAACCTTATGTATATCGTTATTAACTATACAGACATCTTGTGTCTTGGTCGGTAAATAATATTCAAGAAACAACATACTAGGCTGGGGGAAATGTTCTTTGGGTTACTGCTAAAGCATCTGGAAAGGAACATTCTGTAAGTAGAGCAAATGTTAAAAGCATGATGGATAAACGTTTTAATGCTGTTTACTTTGAATATGATAGGAAAACGCTAAGGTTTGTTTCTGGTCCTGAAATTTTTTGTAAAGCGACGTGTGAAACTAATGTAATAGTAATATATAGGATTGTTTAACCTCCTTCGCAACATCTAAGGTCATATACGTGGGATCCGAACCACGGGTCGCTACATCATCTAGATGCAGAGGACGGTCTCCCATCCAACAACTACTCACACCCCATGTCACTTAACTTCGCTGATCAACGGGAAGCGGTGTTATGACACTGGCTACAACGTAGCCCCCGTACGAAACTGGCTCTCCTTTTATGTAAGAGATATACCCAGGGAGGAATAGCCCTATGAGTCTCCTGATTCGTGGTAGAATGAGGGACCAATAATACCATTTCATACCAAAATATGTTTTTTCCCTTCGTAACTACTTTTGTAATTCTTGAATCTTGAATCTTAACCTCTCAGTACTTCCTACCACTATGAACAGACATTTGAAAAAAGCACTCAATCAGACCTCATTACATACATTTGAAAAACAGATAGAATTACACAGCCAGTCTGGTAACATTAACCAAATTTTAAAAAAAAATTCTGTAAGGGTTCTGGCCTAAATTTAGTATTGGCGAAAAATATGAACTTATATTCTTAGAGGACGCCTAAATTAGAATAAAATTTTAAGCGCTTTTTCAATCTCCAAAGGAGTTTGCGGACCTCATGAAATTATAGGATTTAATTTCTTTTGTCTGTTTACTGAGTACCGGAACAGAATGCTCTGAAACTTTATATTCGGAAGAGAGAGATTTCCTCGGTACAAAATCTGTGAATCATTTGTTTTCAGGTTCTATTTTTGGTAACAATTTTAATGAATTAGTAGTCTGTCGAACATACTGAAACGTACTTTATGTCACTACTTTGTGTCACTGCGTACTTTGTCACTTCGTACTTTTTGTCACTACAAATTTCAAACTATGCCGGGTTTCTACTTCTTTTCTGCCACTCGGTGCCAGAGGCCTACGGTTTTCCGGAACAAACAAATAAAACAATTCCTTAAAAGTGTCGGCATAACCCGATAATACTTCAAATGTCAGCTGGTAGTGAATAACAAAAACTAAATATATAGAGGGGTCGATCGCAGGTCCATTCTGAACCGTCGTGAGGGATATATATATATATCTCCGCAAGGGGGTTCTAAGCTCGTGCTCTTGAGTGCTCTTTGTGCTCGTTTGTACGTGCTTGTTCTTGGAGGTTTCACGTGCTCCCTCCCAGCCCTAGCACCCAAGGATGATGGGGCTCGACCCTGCAGTCCTTGTCATCCTTGGTCTTTTTCCACTTCGACTGTCCCCTCCACCCTTTCGTTTTCCTCTGTCTTTCCTCTCACTTTTTCTTTGTTTTTCCGCCGAGATATGCCCTTTTAAAAGAGGCGAATCGGTTCTTCCCGAACTTTAAAAAAAAAATTATATATATATATATATATATATATATATATATATATATATATACGAGGGTCGGTACGAAAGTAATGCCTCTTATGTTTCAGTTTATATTTACTTTATTTATTTATTTATATACATATATATATATATATATTCATTTCTATATTTACTTTATATTTGTCACGTACGTATGCGTATTCCGTGTCATTTTCGTTATAATTGGAATTATATTTAGTTAGAAATAAAATAAGAGTCATTACTTTCGTACCGACCCTCGTATATATATATATATATATATATATATATAGCACGTGGGTTAGGATCCCACGTAAAATTCATGTTTCTTTCGTTACATGACCTTTGCCGTTTGGAAGAAGGCTAAACAACCCCCCCAATGTATATATATATATATATATATATATATATATATATATATGGTAGTGAAATACATTTTTCTACTCACATTGGACACAATTTCACAACTTCAAATTACCACCCATAAATTGTAATTACATGTACAAAAATCTTAATTACTGATTCGAAATACATTTCAGAAAAACTTTTAAAATAAAGTAATAAGCGTATTTATTATTTACGAAATGAATAAGGAAAGAAAAAACTTAAAAACCAAACCCCTTTAAATTCTTTTAGCTGGGCTTCAGTCTAAAAATACAGGAGAGAGAGTCTCTCAGAGAGATAAACCTCTTTTCTTCTGTGTTTGTAAATACATAATTTAATTTCGGCTTTTTACGTTTTTTTTTCCTTGTATTAATTTCTTAAAATAAAAATGTTACACCTAAAAAATAATAATTAAGTAAGTTTACTGTGAATTTTCTTGCAGTTCTTAATATATATATATATATATATATATATATACATTCGAATTTTACCAAGGTGTTTCACCTCGCCAGATGATCTAAATACCCTCTATGTCCCCTCCCTGTCGTGGCATTTTGGCATCTTGTACCCATCATGGTTTTTATCTACTTTAAAATTGTCTCCACTAAAAACAAAAACAAAAAAGAATTCTGAAATTTATTCCATAGTGCCATTATTCAATTATTATTTTTTCATATATTTTATTTAATAGCGTTTAGCTTCACTAATATTTATATTTCAAAATATTATTTTTATTCACTGGTTTGTCATATATATATATATATATATATATATATATATATATATATGGAAGATCTCCAAAAAGGACACTTTCTTTTGCTTGATTTATTTGTTACAAAGTATCTGACTTGGCTAGACCAGTGCTGCTACTACTTCTACTAATAATATTAAGAAGAAGAAGAAGAAGAAGGAAAAGAAGAGAAAATGTCTTCATGACTGAATAAATTTGTGAATGTTTTTTTATAAGATTTGTAATATTTTCTTAGTGCGGGTAAATATCATGAAGCAGTAATGTGCAATATTTACCTTGCAATACCAAACAACAATAATGTCACACGTGTGTGTGTGTGTGTATATTATAATAATAATAATTATGTGTCATGTACTGATGTACACAAATCCAATTGTTTCTGCTGAAGTTCTACTCTTATAAGCTAATCCTTTATTACCATTCATTCATTTATCCACGCAGAAAATAACTTATCTTCAGCCATTTTTTATTCTGATCCATTTCTGGGGTTGGATAGTGTTCGTAAGTGTTTTGTCCTTAAAAAGAATTAATCCTTGATTTCTTTTATATTCCCATGGTGTTCCGCCCTTAATGACGCTCTAATACAATTCCTTTAATAGAAATTCAATTCAAGGATTTCACCTTTGTTATGTTAATATGCAAACTGTGTTAAATTACAGCATTCACGCATCTAGAAATTGATATGAGGGTATCGTGTACCTCATAATGACAGAGGGAAAGCGATAGTATATATTTGTCGTAATCTACCTACTTATCCATTTCTCTATTTATCTATTTATTTATATATGTAATTAACGTGTATATATATATACACACATTAATATTCTGTTAATCCCATGTTCATAAAGACGAGACTTCACTTCAATATCATTTAGGTACGACCTTTAAGTTCGCATGACTACAGAACTGGAAAAAATTTTATTATTCTAGGCCTCAAGTAAACCTCAGCCTAAGCTCGTGACGAACTAAATTAGTCAAAAGAAAAAATTTCTCAATTCTTGTCATTGAAAAGTACAACTTAAACATTCATTTTCACAGTTATTTTCAAGTTTACCTACGCCTACTACGAATTATTAATCTCTCTCTCTCTCTGTTGCATAACTTTATTACTTTTTATCCATTAAAAAAGTAATAAAAGTAAAAGGAAAAAAACCTGTTTCTAATCAAATAAATGACAATTTACCTGCACACACACACACACACACACAAAAGACTTACGCAATGCAGTTACTAAGTCGCACAATTCAATATATAAACATTTTGACAATTATGTATAGTGCATAGGATACCTAATTACATGGATTGACTGAATTCTTTGGATCTGATATATTTGCATGTCGGTTATAAATAGATATAGAGTGTAACATATCTGTGGATAGTAGTCTATTATGACTTGATCCTCTGGATCCAGAGATTCTATCTTTAGTTTTAAATTGATAATTATTTAGTTTTGTAAAAATTGGTTGTTGCCAATGTACAGGCAGTTTTTACATAGTGGAGCCGCCTCGATGAGCCGACGTGGCCCCTAGTGTGCCCACTATAAAAATTTCTTGTTCTTATGTTCCTTGTGGTTCGGAACCCACGTAAAATTGTAGGTCCCCTCCGCCACCACGGAGGACATGCACAATACACAATTACGAACACAGTTAGGTAGATCAGCCATGAGTGGATCCTAGGGTCTTTGTTGGTTTGAAACATTATAACATTATATATATATATATATATATATATATATATATACAGGGTGAGTCAAAAGTAGCGCCCGATTTCTGTTTTTTCGGCTGTCAGATTGTGCATCGATCACGAGGGAGGGCACTTTGAAAATTGCAAGTAAAACAGCTTGGTACAGTTCTGTAATAATTTTCCCCCGAATAAATGGTTAGATAAACATATCATTCATTTATTTCTACTTCTTGTACACTGTAATACAAATGGCAAACAAACAATCAACTGACAGAAATCGGGCGCTACTTCTGACTCACCCTGTATATATATATGACGTCATACTGAACAAAAAATTTTATTTTCCTTTTTTGACTGTCTTTAGCACAGAAATTTTTAAGGTTATATATATATACACACACAGGAAAAAAAATATATATAAACACACGGGAAAATATATATATATATACGGGGGAAAAAAAAAATATATATATATATATATTTTATAAAACCCGACATTTCTTAATAATACAGTAGTAATAATGATAATAACAATAATGATGATGATAATGATGATAAGAATAACAACTTCACGGACGTACCTCTCTGAACGAAGGCATTTTGGATCACAATTCACAAGGTATCTTTTACCAAGGAGAGTTCGGTATCAACTGATATTTTAGCACACGCGATACCCACATCTTTCTCTCTCTCTCTCTCTCTCTCTCTCTCTCTCTCTCTCTGTAGGTTTGTATGTGTACGCGCGCAGGTACGTGTATGTATGTGTGTATGTGCGCGCGCGCTCGTGTACGTGTGTACATATATATATATGTGTGTGTGTGTGTGTGTGTGTGTAGTCTTGCGGTTTTCAGTTTAATTTTAATTTCAGATTCCTGTTTTTTTAAATAAGAATAAAATTTTATTTTACTTTTATTCCAAATTTAAAAAAAAAAAATTATTTAATTTTTCGGTGTTTACTTTAGCCCGTCTTTATTTTTTGTGCTTATGTATTAATTCTCTCTCTCTCTCTCTCTCTCTCTCTCTCTCTTATTGGCAGGCATTACCCACCTTTGGCCCAGTTCCCAATATGTGAACCGGCTTAACACGATATTCTCTAAAATAAGTGGAACGCTTTCCTCGCTTTAATCGTGACGTCCTAAAACATTGTCTTGAATTTTATGACGTCATATTGAACAAAATCTTTATTTTCCTTCCTTTGACTTTGGATATGAGAATATCTCCAGTACAAAAATTTATTTTTATTTTGAATAAATAAATAAAATTTGACCCTATTATTATTAGTTGTTATTGTTGTGTTGTAGTTGTGTAGTTGTTGTCGCTTAGGTACGGACTCTTTATGGAAAAATGTGTCTATAATTTGATTAGCGATGACATCACAGACCGGAAATCGAAACTTTCGTATTCCTTATATCCGATATATGAAAGGGGGGCGGGAGAAATTGCCAATGAAATTGTTTGAGGAACTCTGGGTACGAATAACCAGTAAATAAAAACCTAGGTCAGGCGTGGGCAACCCTTGGCACGCGTGCCAAACGTGGCACGCCAACGACTTTTTTCCGGCATGCGATTCCCCGGGCTCACCTTAAAAAAAATTAAAATAAATAAATATCCAAATTCTTCGCTGAGTTTTATATTTTAACTTAATGTTTTCTGCTAAAAAATGGTAAAGATTAACTTTTGCATCAAAGATTTGACGATTTTGGCACGCTCACTTAAAAAGGTTGCCCACCCCTGACCTAGGTTTACTGGGTATGTTCCGTCGGATTAACGTGGATCGGGTATTTAGTATACCCAGTGGCGGTTCCTCATATGGGCAATATGGGCAGCCGCACAGGGCGGCATTTGTGGAGGGGCGGCATGAGCGCCTGCAAAAAAAAAAAATAAAAATAAGAATAAATAAATAAAGAAATAAATAAAAATAAAAATAAAATAAAATAAATAAAAGATCAATAATATATTTTTATTAATAAAAAACCATCTATTGCATTTTCCATAAACCTTCCCATAAAAGACCTAAACAATGCAAAATGCTTCCAGATTAATATTATTGGGAATAAAGGCCCATACTTTAACATATGTAATGTTATTTTTCTGGGTTTGGTTAAATAGTGAAATGTATATTATTTATTTATTATTTATTATTCAATGCAGTGGTTGATGCTGCAACATCAGCCATTCAGGAAAGATTTTCCACGTTGGAAATTGTGGGAGAGAAGTTTGGAGTGCTGACACATTTCCAAAATCTCACATTTGAGGAGCTGACAGAACAATGTGTGAACCTTAGTACTACACTACACTTTAAGGGACAATCTGACTTGGATGGCAGAGAGCTTGCACAGGAGCTGAAGAACTTGCCTGACTTGCCATCAAAGACCATATCCTTGCTTGAACTGCTGACATTTATCCATGAAAGGGAGCTCTCTGAAATATATCCAAATTTGTGGACTGCTCTCAGAATTGGTCTTACTCTTCCAGTCACTGTTGCTGAAGCAGAGAGGAGCTTTTCAAAGCTGAAGCTCATCAAATCCTACCTGAGGTCAACTATGTCACAGGAACGCCTTACCGGTCTGGCCAGTGGCGGTCCTAGCTTACATGACGCCCTGGGCGAACCTCACCTTCAGCGCCCCCCCCCCCTGTTCGCCAACACACACACATTCGAATCCCCCCAAAATAAAGGACAGACATAACTCTTTCACAAATAACTTTTATTGGACTAATTGTTGGAACTTCAGAACCAAAACAAAGACTCAAATTTCTGAATTTTACAAATCCTTCATCACGTAAATAGAATAACTCACTTAAGAGAATGTAATTATGATACTATGAACAGGAAAAATACAAATTAAATTGCACAACTGCCATAAATAAACTAGAGAATCAAATTTCTAAATTGTACAAATGCTCTATCACATAAATAGAATAAGACACTTAAGAGAGGGTAATTATTATGCTACACTTTGAACAAGAAACAAAATAAATTGCACCACAGCACAACTGCCATCTAAAGCCTGACTCTTCTTACCTTCCTTGATGCAAAGTCATGAATTAAATCATATGAAATCTGCTCAGCAATTGTATGATTTATACTGATGATGGCCAGACCCAGTGGCGGTTCCTCATATGGGCAATATGGGCAGCCGCACAGGGCGGCATTTGTGGAGGGGCGGCATGAGCGCCTGCAAAAAAAATAAAAATAAAAATAAGAATAAATAAATAAAGAAATAAATAAAAATAGTTTATTTATGGCAGTTGTGCAATTTAATTTGTATTTTTCCTGTTCATAGTATCATAATTACATTCTCTTAAGTGAGTTATTCTATTTACGTGATGAAGGATTTGTAAAATTCAGAAATTTGAGTCTTTGTTTTGGTTCTGAAGTTCCAACAATTAGTCCAATAAAAAGTTATTTTGTGAAAGAGTTATGTCTGTCCTTTATTTTGGGGGGATTCGAATGTGTGTGTGTTGGCGAACAGGGGGGGGGGGCGCTGAAGGTGAGGTTCGCCCAGGGCGTCATGTAAGCTAGGACCGCCACTGAGTATACCATGGCATTAGTATTTGGTATTGAACTTTTTTCTCATCTAAGTAGTTTAAGTTTAGCTAATTTAGGTTAAGTTAGATAAGGTTGTTGGGTTAAGTTAAGGTAGGTGTGTTCAGTTGTTGGATGGATGGCCGTTCGCTGAGTTTAGATGATGTAACAACCCTCAGCTTAGATGGTTCGGATACCAAGTAAAGCTGTAGGTCCCCTCTGTTACATGGTGTTACCGTTATAAAGAAGGTTAAAATACTCCAAGAAACCATTATTATTGGCAGTAGTATCGTAAGTCGGTTCTGAGAAATGGTAAAAGCGATGAACCCGCACTTTGTCATTTCTCAGTTCAATCTATCTTCCATTGGGGTCTTTTCATAAAGGTGGGGGCAAGTCTTTCAAAAGGCCAAAAAACAAGAAAACGTTTATAAAAGAAATTTGCTTTTTCAAAAGATAAAGAAAATTACATCAGCGAGATTACATCTTTTCATTTGATGTAAATTTAATTTACTTTTAAATGTGACAAAAATTTCCCTCGACAATTAATTTTGGAAAAAAATATTGTTAAACTAATTCATCGATCCGTCCATCTCACATCCCAACCCCATATCACGCATAAATTGGGGGTGAGCACAGTGCTTTTAAAAATTCTAACATAATACCTAATTTAACCTAATCTAAATTAACTCAACCTAACTTAACCTGATTTAAACTAACCTAAATTAAATTCGTCCAATTTAACCTAATCTAATCTAACTAAAATTAACTTAATTTAACTTGGTCTAACCTAATCTAAATTAACCCGCTCTAACTTAAATTATCCCAACCTACTGTAACTTAACCTGATCTAATCTAACCTAAATTAATTCAATCCAACTTAAACTAAATTAACCTGATTTAACCAAACGTCTTCCAACTTCGCTGACCTTCCATGCGATACTTCAAAGGTTAGTTTATAAAAGTAAACATAAATGATAATAATAATAATATTTTGGAAACGTTTTTTTTCCACGTTTAAGTTGAAAATAGTTTAGTAATCCCTAAAACATTTCAAAGAATAACGTTTTCTTTAAAGGATTGAAAATTAAATGTTATTATAGAAATGGGACTAAATTATAAACTAACAAACAAGCAACTGTGAAATATTTGTAGGTTTATGATATGAATTCATAAATAAATGTATTTCCCATCGGGTTAAGAGCTTCATCCTTCGCTATAGATTTTTCGGACGCAAATGTTAAAAATTGAGTTATGCTAACTCAATGCATTTTCAGCGAGATAAAAATAGCTCCGAACAGACCGAGAGTCTGCTGCAGGTAACATTTGGGACGAAGGTACGTTGGGTGAGTTGGGGTCTGGGGGGATGGGGTGGAATTGAAAAGTAGATTTCACTTTTTGCAGCTTAAAAAGTTTCAACAGATTTTTAAGCTATCAATGAGTCCTGCCATTTATCTTCTAAGGCGTCTAAGCTATGGACCTCTTGTACGAAAACGTCTGTCTTGTAGCTCCACTTAACTTCGACATTACAGTATTATTTCTAATCAATTGTATATATTTCTATCCTTAGTATATGAACTGTCATTGTATTAATAATATTTGTCATATGGACTATAGTCTGCCAATAAACCTTTTCATTTTCATTTCCATATATATATATATATATATATGAAAATTATTTCACGAAAGTAACACGTGAAAAATATTTATGATGAATAAAACCACGAAGGAAAGGAAACACAAAACGGTGCTCAAGCGCTTTCGTCTAATGACATCCTCAGGAACACTGAAGTACATAAAGAATTACAGCCTATATATAGGTTACAGAAAAAAAAAATATATATATATACAATAAACGGAGAAACAAACTTAAAGGATTGTGGGAGGGGCACACAGATTTATAAGGAAAAACTATCGATTTTTAGCACAAGATTAAATGAATTGTTTCCAACCAATGTTATAGATAAAAAATATACAAATTTATACTGGAAATCTGCCCGGGTTTTAGCACTCTGCTCTTTTTGTACATAAAAATTGAAAATTATCGATTTTTAGCATAAGATTAAATGAATTGTTTCCACACACGTATAAAACAGCATCAATATTCCGTTAGAACAGGACAGTTGTCCAGTGCCCTTTTTGTCCATTTGTCAGAGTTATCCCACTGTATTGATTGGAATAATGCTTCAGTTTTATTTCACTCTAGCAACATTGTTAATAGAAATATTCTTGAGTCTGCATTATCCAACTTACAAATAACTTCAACATAGCAAAGGTCTTTTTCAACTCGATCCTGTTGTTTGAATTCCTTCAGAACAGATTTAGATAAGAAAGGTAGAACGCTAAATCTTTGGTAAACTTGTATGCCACCCTAATAACTTTTATTTTTCAATTTTTATATACAAAAAGGGTAGAGTGCTAAAACCCGGGCAGATTTCCAGTATAATTTTTTATTTTTTTTATCTATAACATTGGTTGGAAACAATTCATTTAATCTTATGCTAAAATCGAAAATTTTCAATTTTTCTATACAAAAAGAGCAGTGCTAAAACCCGGGCAGATTTCCAGTAAAATTTGTATATTTTTTTATCTATAACATTGGTTGGAAACAATTCATTTAATCTGGTGCTAAAAATCGATAGTTTTTCCTTATAAATCTGTGTGCCCCTCCCACAATCCTTTAAGTTTGTTTCTCCGTTTATTGTGTATATATATATATATATATATATATTTTTTTTTTTTTTCTGTACCTATATATAGGCTGTAATTCTTTGTACTTCAGTGTTCCTGAGGATGTCATTAGACGAAAGCGCTTGAGCACCATTCTGTGTTTTCTTTCCTTCGTGGTTTTATTCATCATAATTATTTTTCACGTGTTACTTTCGTGAAATAATTTTCATATATATATATATATAATATATATATATGTTACAATCAATATGTAAAATTAGGCAATTTATAAATTGACTGAAATTTAGTCAATGTGTCAAATTGGTGATACACACAAACCTAACCTAACCTTTTGGTAATGCTGCATGTGCATGCCCACTGGTATTTCCCAATATGTTGCCCAGAAATTCATGGCTAGGTTAAGTTTAATTAGGTATTAAGTAAATTGATCATTTAACAAATTGCCTAAAATTACAGTCAATTTACGAATTTCTTAATTTTAGACACTAACATATATATATATATATATATAATATATATATATTATATATATATATATATTAATTTGCGCGGGGTACGACGTGGCCACACTGTAACATTGCTCGATCTGGGTAGTAGTTGAATGGGTGGCCTCCTTCTGTGTCCAGATGATGTAGCGACCCGTAGTTCGAATCCATGTAAATCTGTAGGTCTCCTCCATTGTATGACCTTAGATATTGCAAAAGATGTTAAACAACCCCAAAATAATATATCTACGTAGTCACGAAGTCAGATTACGATGTAGTGGTTAAAACTGGTTATACCCGGGTATGGTATAACCAAAAAGGTAGTCGATTCCAAGTTCGGAATCGAGGCTTTGTGGCCGTACGTGAGAGTAAACGTCAACTCAGAATCGAAGAAGAATTCTTTCGATCGGAATTGGAATCAGAATAGATTTTATCATCGGAATTGAAATCACGGGCTTTTCCCGAATCGGAATCGAGAATAGATTCAGAATTGAAATCATTTATAGAAAAAAATATTTGGTTGAAATAACAAAAAAATAAGCATGGTTACTGGAGTTGCAGCATGGTTGGATTGACCAATGACCATTAATTGGATTAACCATTAATTGGATTGGATGTCAAACAGTAAATCATGTACATATTTGGTTGCTGTACAAAGGTTATCCACGTACAGCAAGAAAGGAAAAGAAAGGCGTCAAGAAATGTAAGCCTCTGCTTGTAGAACTGTTTTGCAAACAACGTACACGCGGACGAACACATGAAGGGACGGACGCGCGGGTGAAAGTACAAAGAAGGGGAAAGAAGGGGAAAGAAGGGAGGGTATGAGATTAAGGGAACCTAAGCTCCCCCTCCGTTTTCAATAAACAGAGCCAAATACAGTAGAGGTATCGTTAATTAACACTTCATATATTAACTTGTAGCGGCTCACCCTCGTGAACACTTCTACGCTGCAAATGTCCAAAATAAAGCGAGGAAAGGCATTCGAGTGAGGAACTGGGAGTCAGTGGAACTCGAACCCAAGTCGCATAGTTTAAGCCACTGGTTTTACTAACTACCATTCCATTCTTGGACCCCATAAAAGATCTGTTCAAGTGAACCTAATATTTACGCTGTTTGATCATGATCCTTCGCCTTTACAAATACATACACAGTCCTAAGTACTATAACCGCACTTAGATAAAAGGAAAAGTTAGTATACTCAATAGTATCTATAGTTTAAAACAAAATAAAGTTGTTCTTAACTTTATCACTGAACTTCAACTATATTTAAGTAATTATTATTATTATTATTATTATTATTATAATTGAATGTGGGTATCTGTGATTTTACTAGAATTTATAATAGATTATTCGAATGCTTTGATATACGCTGTCGTGTGAAAGATATAAATTAATCTGGCAAAAACTGACCACTTTGTCTGGTCTCATAACTTCGATACACAAGAGCTGTGGCTGCCCACTTTTTTAGGTCCATGTACCAATTTTTACCACCATGATTTTCTAAGATACCACCACTGAGTAAGGAAGGTGATGTCACCTAATATATATGCATCTGTAAAGAAGTTGAAATTGTTATGATAGTTGCGTACTTACCTACATTTCTTTATTGTATGTTTGCGCTTTTGATGTATGTTTGAAAAGAATCTTTGTAATATCTCCAAATTCCCCTTCATTGATATTTGTGATCATCCGTCACTAGTTATTTTTTCACTTTCTCATTTTTGAAACTTATTTACATTAATAAGTGTACATTTTAAACAACATTCAACATTATTTTAAACAACACTCAACAATGGCCCCACCGAGTCGGGGATATGCATTGTTGACGGCTTCTCGTTGGTCGTAATTATTGCTTCACCTTTCGTTACTGACACGGGGTCTGAACGTCAGAATTTTTAACTGCTGTAAGCTCTTTTCACTTACGTGACTGTTTTGTTTCACCCGCGTTAACGACAGACTGGATAGCACAAGAGCCCGCAATCGGAAAGGTTGCCGGTTCTTCTTGTATTAAGGTCACTTTTAAAATCATTATTATGAAAGTAGTTATCAATTAGCAAACTGCGGCGTATTCCCAACGCTACGACGTACCACCAAAAACAGCCCAGCATACACAGGCTGAGAATCACTACACTACAGAGGAATACGTAATACAATTCCTGCATCTTTACACAAATCCTCGACATGAAATGTCCACGGATTATTACTGTTGTTATTAGTGGTTATTATTATTATTATTGGTTGTTATAACTTATTGCAATGAGTTGTTACAAGTTATCAGTTATTATACACTTAAATTTACAGAATAATTTTAAATTTAATTCTATATATAAAGACCAAATAACTTATAACCCTTATTCCATAACCTAGGTAAAATATACCTTTGGTAACCATGGTATCCTTTTATGGTTACCATGGTTATGAAATACTACACCTTTCAGATGGGACCCAAAATTAACTAACTTCCATTTAACAAGATAGAAAAGAGATAATGTTAAAATGCCAAAACTAAATTGGATAGACTTGAATCAAGTCGACCCAAATTTAACTTAATTTTACCTAAATTAATCTTGATTTAACCCAAATAATGATAATTAACAAATCATAATACCTTTATATTTTATTATAAGATCTAAATCAGTAGTCGGGCGCCTGGAAGCTGTTACGGTGTTGACCTCAGAATGGTGAGGCTCGGGTTCGCTCCCACCTACTGGCTCCTGGGTTGGGCTGAGTTGGCCGCTTACCCTGTTACACTGCTCGGGCTAAAGGTAACCCTCGAGTCACACTTACATCGTAGAAAAATGGCTAATAAAAACATTACTTAAATATTTATTTTATTTTTAGCAACTAAAAGAGTAAAAAATAAAATATTGACTAAAAATAGTATATTTAATTACAAAAATACATAAATTACTTTAAAATAATACACCAATACATATTATATATATATTATATATATATATATATGTATATATATATATATATATATATATATATATATAATAACGTGCTAAAACGTATATCAAAAGTGGATAGTTAAATTATTTTCCTGCAATTATCTTTAATGGGCGGGAAGGATATACATCTCCTATAAATAATGGTAATATACATTTATTTTATATATAAAAAAATTAATTCGGATTGTAGCCTCTTTTTATAGTTTTACAGTATTAAAAAAAATATAAAAAAACAACTTAAAATATGAATTATATAATTAAAAAAAGAAAATTTATAATATAATATAAGGGACTGTAAACATTATAATCATATACATACAAAATTATATATAATATAAGGACAAGCTTTTACACACACGCATATTATATATATATATATATATATATATAATATATATCAAACCAAGTACACAAAAAATATTTTAATTTTATTAAACCTAAAAATAAATCCATTATTATGTTCTAATAATTACACATACGGATACCATGCGTATATATATATATATAATATATATATATATATATATATATATATATATATATTAAGTCTATATTGTGTTTTATTTACAATAATTTAATAATATCGCCATACCCCCCCAAAAGTAGGGCCTAGCAGGGACTTTGCCGCTTCCAAATTACACAGATCTTTCCCATATATATTATATAATAATTATCGGTATACGCACACAGGAATAATATCTTCATCCTCATATTTAAATATTATGTGCTTTGAACATTTTATAAATAATATATATAATTACCATACACAAAGTAATATTGCTTTGGACAATATATATATATATATATAATCTTAATTATCTTACTTAATACATAACTGTCGTATTATTGTAATTACCTTAATTATCATAAAGAGATCGTAAGCCAATAAACAAATTAATCAGATTATATATATATATATATATATATATTATATATATATATATATATACACTGTAAATGAAAAATATATACTCAAAATTTGTCTTCAGATGCAACTAGGTATTAATATATTGTGTTTGCATTGGCAATGTTTTAGAATAATAAATGTAATTACTATTAGTTTTATTATTTTTTGTATTAATAGTAAACCAGAATACTATTATAATACTTTCATAATACTATGAATGATAATAGTTTGGAAAGTAGAAGATAAGTAAAAATTAGATTTGAAGTTTATTGGTGAAATACTGAACAAGATTTTCCACTAATGAAAAAAAAAAACGTATTTACAATTCGTTATTTATATATATTTTATTTAATTCAAGTCTTATTTTCAATTAAAATTAAATAAAGTTTTTATAATTAGGATTAGATCCTTTTTTTTTTATACCCTCGTATAATTTTATACCCTTGTATAGTTTCTCTATGCGTGAAATCGAACAACCAAGCAATTTCTTTCTTTGTCTTTTTCTCTATTCTTTATTGCAAAGTTGTTACGTGAACGTTTATTTTTGTCGTCACTAAAATTTGAAATCTTAAAATGGTTGTTTTCTATCCATTTTGTCATTCAATCAGCATTCAAGAGAAGTAAGTATGAAAATTGGAAGGACAAATTATGAGGTAAAAAGGCAGATTTTTTTTTTCCCTTTTTTGTTCTTGAGAAACGATATATGATTTGGTTAAACTGACGCTACAACGATTAAATAGACAGGAATATATGGAGTATTTATAGGCTTACAGCTTTCAGCCATACACTTTGTTTTTTGGTTTTTAACTCGACATCTTTCACACGCTTGAACATCCTTCGCCGGACACTTTTCATCGGTAATTTCACATGAGACGCATCAATGATTAGTCACCGCATCTGCAGTTCTGAAATCACTTGAAATGCTCGTTAATCCATACCCTCGAATTATAATCTAATTCCACAGAAGCAATTACCATCGACGCAACAGTATGAAATGGGCATGCAAAGTTATACAGAATGTTTGTCATGCAAATCTTAAAATTGCACTTTTTTTGGTCAGAAGAATATGCCATGAAACTATCGTATTCCTCTTTAGTACAATAATTTCAACAATTACGTAATTTTAAATTAGTAATTCAACAATTTTTTTTTAGATACCTGACATCATTCTCTATTTTCCAACAATATCATTATCACTTATGGAACTTCTTTACACATTTTTAAACTATGTTTACGACAGTCTTCATCTAAACACGTACATTATACTGACCCTCTTGCGTTCCCTTCCCACTCATACTAATTACAAAAATTTTGAAGACGAAGCCACAGTCATCCTCCATTTTCATAAACTTTATTTTTGCAAGTTTCTATAAATTATGGCTTAATCTATAATAATCAGCGAGGAGGGCCAGAAACTGGCACAGGGCTGAGGCCAACTAATGCGACCCATTGCTCTAACTGCTGTATTATTGTTACCCTCATCAGTGAGTTCGAAACCAGACTTCAGTGACTTCGCTTCGCTTATAAAGAAACCGTATTGCCCACTGAGCTACGGACGCTGGCACCTAGTCTATAATGACAAGAATGACCTCACGTACAGAGTAGGACCGATCAATCAAACTCTAGTCTTATTCTTAACCCTTCCTTCATTTTCACACAACGGATACCAATACATGTAAACAAGTTTTATAAATATCCTAAAGCTATTCCGGACTTAAAATTATGTAAAAGGAATGTTGATCTGCCGTGATCAATAGCTTACACGAACAATTAATGTGAATGAAGAACAGGAATGACTTATGAAATATTTTTTATAAACAAAATTCTTATAATAGCTAAAAAAATAAGGTACTTAAATTAGAAATATGGTACACACATAAATTACATATATACAAGAGTTTTTTAAAATTAGATTAATATTAATAAATAATAGCCTTAATAATAATAATAATAATAATAAATAACCAGCTTCTAATTTTAATATACTTTTTGCATGTTATTTTTAGTTTGTTGAATATAATTTTGTATTACTTTGGTTAAAAGACTGCAGTTGTTATAATAAAGTATTTTTTTCACCTTGACGTTTCGTCACTATAAGGTGAACATCTTTGGTGTAGAGCAGGAATCTTACATTTTTAATGTGTGGGGCACATATTCACAATCTTTCCAACGGCCGTGACTCCACCAACCCAAATCCAACAACTTCGGTAAATGAAAAGTATTTTCAGCGTGATTAAAATAAAAAGATCTTAAATTTAATTTGAAATTTAAAAAGTTTAAAAATTTTAAATTTAATTTGAAATTTAAAGTTTAAAATTTTTTAAATTTAATTAAAAATTTAAAAAATTTAGAGTTTAAAAAAGAACAAATACATATTTACATTTTTATATTAATTATTTCCAAAGAAAACAATTTTTATTATTGTATGTCCAACCGACCCTAAGGAAATTGCTCGCAACCCCTTGGTTGAGAACTGTTGGTGAAATAATGAATCAAGGGGAACAAAAACTGGCAAAGCGTTCAGGCCAGTTAATGCTACCCACTGCGTTAACATCCATATTATTTCTCCCAGCACCAACGGGGGCCGAACCCCGGACCTCAGTGTTTTCACTTCGTTTATAGGGAAGCGGTTACTCACTGAGGTACGAGCACTAGCAATTGCTGGCGTAGAGTGATCTACGTATTTACATATTTTTATTATATACGTTTAACAGAAAATTCTTAGAATTTTTTATTTGAGTTCATTTGCAACCATGATACTCCTGACTTAGTTTAGTATAAATTTAATGTATTAGATAACTCGTTCTATTTAATGCTTATAATAGGATTTTGTTTGTAATAAATATGCTTCTGTCGATTTTAAATATAGGAAAATGTTTGATTTATGGAGACTTTTGAAGTTTAGGGAAATAACTCATTTCAATTTCTCTCTGGTCTTTTCTGGTTAAGTGTCATGAATTTGGTTGGTCGCATTTGCATTGGAAAGCTCTGGTTTTGAGGTAGTTTATAGTGGAACCTCCGTAAGTCGAGGTATATATTATTGACTTCTGAACGTGAAAATGAATACACTACAAGGTCGAAATTGTCATTAGGTTTGATTCTGGCTGAATAGTGGCAAGATATTTTTTCTGGCTTCGTATTAAAACTGACTATTTAGTTTTGGATCTTTATTTGTATAGGCTGAAATTGTTGTTTCAGAAGGCATTTAAGGAGTTTCCTCTCATCTTTATTTCCATACCAAGCAATGCCACTATACAGATACGAATGTAGATCACTGCCCAAATATTAGTCATATAACAACTGTAAAGATGTCCATCCCGCTAGTGACGAAGCGCCCGTCCGAACAGATATCACACCGCTTCCCGCTAATCAGCGAAGTTGAGCGACATTAGGTCAGATAGTGGTTAAATGGGAGACCGTCCTCCGCGATCTAACTATATAGCGAACCGTGGTTCGGATCCAGAGTAAAGCTGTAGATCCCCTCCCTCATATCACCTTAGATGTTGCGAAGGAGGTTAAACAACCTCAACATTACATTTAACCAAAGTAATATTAAAACCGATTGGACATGAGCATCTAAAAGGTATTTGAAAGTTGGAAGTAAAAATGCAAAGATTACATTAAATAAATAACAATAATACCTACAGATGGCACTTAAATCATAATCCTTAAGACGGTAACTTTCTCCTTACAAATCCATTCTCTGACTTCTAACACACACATATATATATATATTATATTGACAATGAGGTACTACGAGGTGTTCCATAAAGGCAATATAATACAAAGAGTACAAGTAACAGTTTTTACCTCACGTTATTAATATTAATAATGACACTTAATATTTCACTTCTACGAGTAAATTTAATAATCGCTAAACCTTCCGTACTGACGTAGGCGTAGACGTAACTCCTATTAGGAACTCCTGGTAATAGACAAGGAGTAGGAGCAGAAGACTAGTAGGAACAGAGTTATTGGCACGACCTACAACACTTCCTACGGTAGTGCTGTATGCGGCACATGTTAATTCTTTGAACGATTTTGCAGTATCTGCTCAAGTCTTTACACTGCGCCGTCTTAATTGGTTTTTCGTCAACTAGAAGAGAAACAGTCTTTATCGGTGAAACAAAACTGATACTTATAAATACATCCAAAGGTAACATTCAGGTGTCCCATATGACCAAAAAGTGTGGGTTAGAGGCCCAAGCCAGGGCTACCTTAGCCAGTCTGGGAAGCACTGGGGGTTTGAACCCACGTCTCAAGAGAAGTCTCAGCACTGCCGAGCGAGACCCTAAATGATCGAGCCACGGGGACGCTTACTTATAAATACAAATATAAATAAAATTGGAGAATCAAAATTTACAATCAACTTCGACTAGGACATTTTGGATTCTTTACGGTTGGTAAAGATTGAAAGTCCAGTAAACGTTATACTTTTGATATAATATTTCCTAGATGTTAAGTTCTACTCCGATATTACGAATAGGAAAGTAATAAAAGTGTGATCAAAGCGATTCCTCAATCTCTACTAACCTTCCTCTGAACAAGGCTCGCCATCACACCACTTGACCACTTCGGGCCGAGGCTGTTCTCTGCAGGCGTTTCCCGCCGATTTTTTCGTTCCGTTCCACACGCACTGAAGTAGTCGAGTCCTGTACCCATGACCGTTGCACGGAGCTGTGCACTGCGAGAAAGAACTTTAGTTGGGTTTAATGGACATACAAAAGGGTAATTAGTCTATCTGTCGGTCATTCACAGTGTCATTGTGCTTCTCCAGAGTTCAGCAGACTGATAAAACTTAGGAAGGGTTCTGTTCTCAAAGATATAAACTGTCATAACTATGACAGTGTGTATAACTATAAAATTCTGTTATAACTCAATAGTGGTGGCACTGTATATATATGTAAACGAGTAATGAAAAATAATATCTGCTAGTTCTGCTAAAATACCCTACATAATACCTGGTAACCTCCTTCATAGGTCTATGATCTTACGTAGTCATCGTTCAAAAAATATTTTAGGATTCGTAAATCTTCAGTTACCGAAAGTGCTCTAACGAAATAAATGGTAATATTTCAAAACTGTACATCGTCTGATGATTTTCGTGGTGACTTATTCTACTCGATAGACCTGAATGAACGCTAGAAACGATAAGGATACGAAAAACAGGGAAGAGACCGCTTTGTAGTTTTTTTTTGTTTTTTTTACATCAGCACGGCGTCCAATCAATGAAGCTTTATTTTACTTTTTCCGAATGATCCTTCGTAGTTCATGGGCGTAAATCGGACCAATAAACCAACAGTAATTTACCTTCGACCATTCTCCTGTTCGCCACACTCCAACGCAACCTCTGTTGTAACATTCTCGCTTGTGATGCGGTTTTGTAACGGTGTCACAGAGCGACGAAGTTACTTCAGTACTGTTATGAAGAAGACACGTCACGTCGCGCTTCTGGTAAGCTGAAATCATACAGACACACGTTAATCATCTCCATTATTTAACTTTACGTACGTATATGACTTTGAATTAATAAACTGAATACACACTACATATTAACCTGGAGTCATTGAAGGAAAGTTCATAAAATAGAGTTAAATTAACATCAATGAATAAATGCACGCATGCATGCATACATACACATACGGAACCCTGCAAGAATAAAATACGCTCCCCAAATCCTGCTCGAAACAGCCTAATTTATGTGCAAGGGTGCTCTGTTCAGATTACAAACGAAACAATATACAACTTATTAAAAAAATATATATCGATAAGGAACGAAGTTTCGCGACAGGAATTTTTGGCGCTAACCACTACACCACCGAGGCGCATATATATCACACACTGTATATATATATATATATATATATATATATATATATATATATTAGTGGTAGACCGGATGTCAGTTTTTCAACATCCGAGGATGCGGATCTTTAATTTCAATATCCGCGGATGCGGATGCGGATATTTAGTTAATCTATCAATATAATATAGAATTATGAATATATGACAATTTTTCAAATTTCGTGATATTACTATTATGGCAGACAATGCATAAGATTTAAAATTAATATTAATGTTTTCATTATGATAAAAATAATAACTTTCTCAAGAGTTTCAGCCACAGAAAACTCGATGAAACAAGTTTCATTCAATTTTCTGTGTTACCAGATATTTATATTTTGAGGTTTATTTGTTTGTTCATTAATAATTAATACTTTACATGAAATGTGCATGACTGGGCCTTATAAGCTACTTTATAAGCTAATTTAATTGTAAATTGCATAATTTATTATAGGTAATATCCGCAGTCAGAAGTGCGGATGCGGATGTTAAAAAATGATGCGGATGCGGATATCCGGTCCACCACTAATATATATATATATATTGACGTTGGTTAGGTTAAATCGTAATATTTTCGTTAGTTTAATGTTTTATTTGATTACGTATACGCGGACAAAGTTGGGGAACGCAAACTACACTAGGATAATATAGGGGAACGTAAACTACACTAGGATAATGTAGGGGGACGTAAACTACACTAGGCACCGCAGGGGGGACGTAAACTACACTTGCTCCAAAATAAACATACTTCACAGAATTGAAAATAAATGTCTAATACACGTTTTTCATTTTTGGTCAAAATTCTTTTTTAAACTTGATTAAAATTTCAAGAACTTAATAAATAATGAAATTTATTTTAAACATTTTTCACGTTTTAATGTTATTTGCGTAAACTGAAATATTAAATAATGATAATTAATGCAAAAAAGTGATAAATAATATAAATCACATTAAGTACAATAACCGTACTACTGTTTAAAAGCACGATTGTATAATACTTGATTGCAAATCAAAACTCAGCAGCAAGTACTTTTCATCAAGAACCATCCTGACTTCATCAATTTCAGACAAGATGTGTACGCAAGTAAACAAGAAATTCGATTATTATCTCTGACTGATAAGGTAAGGAGATGCAAAAAACTTCACTTTTCTACGTGAAGGTCAAAATATGATAATAAAAACCCACTCTAATAGACAGAGTTTATTTCCACAAGTTTCGATGCCCACTGGCATCCTCTTCGGGTGGATACAGAAAAATGAATCCACCCCAAGAGGATGCCAGTGGGCATCGAAACTGTTGTGGAAATAAATTCTGTCTATTAGAGTGGGTTTTTTTATCATAAGGTCAGGAGAGTTGATAACGAAATGGCATCCTTTTCATTTTATAAATCTACTTAAGTGTGACCTCGAGGTGTTAAGCTCACCTTTATAAAGTGTGTAACAGCGGGAATTTTCGCAGTCGGACCACGGAAACGCCTTCCATTGAGGGCACTCATCGAAACCACACCGCTGGATCGTAAGGGGGGCACCGAGTCCAGCATCCTTGCACAGGGCTCCATCTACCCCGTGGCTATTATTGTTAACTTTAACCACACACTGGGTTGATCGTACCTAGGCAATTAAGGGTAAAAGTATCTTCAAGTTCATTATATGATATTAATTTCAGTTATTTCTATATATAATTCTTATTAACAATAATGATGTTTTAGGTCGTTTAACCTTCTAACGACAAAGGTCGTGTGACGTAGAAGACCTACAGCTTTACGTGGGATCCGAACCATCTACGAATTGCTACATCATATGAAGGCAAAAGACAGTCACCCGCCTAACTACTCAACAAACCCAACGTTGCCCAACCTCGCTGATCTAACGGAAAGGGGTATTGTGACGTAGCCTACTCTAATGAACAAAGATATCTTACTTGGTAACCTCCGGAAGAGCCTGAATAGGAACATGTTTGAGAGCATTCAGTCCAGTTGGTAACTTTCCACTCGAATTCTAAGCTGTCGTGATCTCCTGCACAAAATATAGATAAGATTTTTATAAGGTTTATCTCACTTGTGGTCAACTTTAAATAAATTTAATTAAAACAAATTTTAAAAACCGTCATTCCTAATGAGACGATCGCTATAGTTTCAATAGTAATCTGGGAAGAAGCCAGCAACTGGCACAGCACTCAATCCAGACAAATGTGGCACACTGGGGTAACACTTGGATGATTATTAACAAGCACCATCGGGAGTCGAGCCCCCGATATCGGTATCGTTACTTCGGTTATAGGGAAACGACGTTACCCACTGAGTCACTGGCACTGGATCGTTATAGCTTTACGAGGATTTTATGTAAAGTTACGAAAAGATATTTTTCTTTAGTGTCACAACAAAGTAGACGTTTCGTATAATTGTTTGATGGGATTGTTTAACCTCCTTCGCAACATCTAAGGTCATATGACAGAGGGGACCTACAGCTTTACGTTGGATCCGAATCGCGGGTCGCTACATAATCTGGACGCAGAGGAAGGTCTCCACCCAGCTATACTCTCCAGACCCAACGTCGCCTAATTTCATTCCGTTAAGGATAGGTAATATAAAAGCTAATACTCGAACGAAAGCAGTCATCAGGCTTGCAATGAAGATTCCTGAGGTAAATTCAATTCAATTCAATTCAACTTTAGATTTTTGCAATTAATTTTTAATGTTATATACTTTAAAATAGGGTATTTGGCTCCATACTGACTGCCTTCCTAATTCGTCGCGTAAATTCTGTTGGATAAAAAGCATTATGGGTTCTCTAAGTGATAAAAATTACAAAAGATTTCATTTTACGTTCGTCATATGAAGTGATTAAACAGACAGAATTAAGAGGTATACAGAGCCACACATTCTGCTCTTATCCGATGAATCAGGAGTTATTTTGAGTTCGTGATGGTGAAAAACACAACATGCTTGAGAACCTTCTCTCATTCATTTCGGAAAGATGTTTTGGCAAAAATATTACTGGCATTCTTACGTACTGCCGGTCAGTTCATTTGGAATTATAATAATTCATACTTTTATAGCATTTTCTTTCTGATCATTAAGACAATAACTGATGAAATATAGAGGGTGTCCCATAAGTCCGGTTTCCTCGTGAGGAAAGGGCCTCCGCCTTTTTCTCAGGAGTGTAACTCGTTTCCATATTAACCATTGCGTGTTATGCTACCTGCAACAAAAAAAAAAGGTCCCAAAACAAGACATCAATTTGAACATTTGTTTTAGTTCTAATTTATTACTTTTGCAAATTTAATTTAAAATAAACTTTATGAGACCGGACTTATGGGACACCCTGTATAATGAAGGATAAATCCTTAATAAAAGAAGGATATCAAAATCATATATACTAAACTCAAAACAAGGATTATATAATATAAAAGCTGAACTCTTCGCTCAAACTTTCGCTTGCAACTCAAGTCTGAACGATTCCAGTGCTATTCCTCCATCTCCCCCCCCCCCCTGACCTTATTATGTCTGAAATTAGAATATCTTCCAAAGATGTTTTTCTGCCCTATCTTGGCTGAGCTATAGGAAGGCGTTTGGGCCTGATGGTGTTCTTCCTGTTGTTCTTAAGAACTGCGCTTCCGTGCTGACACCCTGCCTGGTACTTTTCTTTCCTGCTGGAAGTTAGCTTTCATTCAGCCTGTCCCAAAGAAGGGTAATCGCTCTTAACCCTCCAACTATCGTCTAGTTGCTTTGATTTCTTGCTTTTCTAGTCTTCTTACAATCTTTTTTCAGATCGTCAGTATAGGTTCCGCAAGGGACGCTCTACTGACGATCTTCTTGCATATCTCTGACTCTTTCTTGGTCATCCTCCTTTCGGAATTTCGGTAAAAGTTTTGCTATTGCACTTGACATATCAAAAGCTTTTGATATAGAGTCTGGTACAAATCTTTAATTTCCAAACTGCTATCCTTCGGTTTCTATTTTTCTATCTCTGCCTTCATCTCTAATTTCATTTCTGGCCGATCTATAGCTGCGGTTGTAGATAGCCACTGTTCTTCTCCTAAAGCTATCAACAGTGGTGTTCCTTAGGGTTCTGTTCTGTCACCCACTATTTTCCTTTTATTTATTAATGATCTTTTAATTCGCACTTCCTGTCCTATTCACTCCTATGCCGATGATTCCATTCTTCACTTCTCCACCCGCTTCCCAAAGCGACCCTCACAACAGTCACTCCATAATTCGCGTAGGACGGCTATGGAACACCTGACCTCTGATCTTTCTTCTATCTCTGATTGGGGCAGAGAAAACCTTGTGGCTTTCAGTGCCTCAAAAACTCAGTTCCTCCATCTGTCTACTCGTCACAATCTTCCACACTACTATCCCCTTACCTTCAACAACACACAACTCAATTCTTCCTCCTCTCTTAACATTCTTGGCGTTCTCTTTCTTGTGATCTTTCCCGGAAAGATCACATCTCTCTCTTCCTAAAACAGCTTGTAAGAGGTTAGGTGTGCTGTACCGCCTCCGCGGTTTCTTCACCCACTCAGTTGCTGTCTCTGTACAGGGGTTTCGTTCGCCCCTGTATGGAGTATGCTTCTTATGTGTGGGGTGGTTCAACCCACACAACCGTACTTGACCGGGTGGAATCAAAGGCTTTTTGTCTCATGAATTCCACGCCTGTACTGACTGTCTTCAATCTCCCTCTCTCTCTCTTCGCCGCAATTTTGCCTCATCTCTCTTTATCATCACTATTATAACCGATATTGCTCTTCTGAACTCTCTAACTGCATGCCTCCTTTAACGAGAGCACGCAGCACCAGACTTTCTACCCTTTCTCATTCCTTTTCTGTCCAACTCTCTAGCGTAAGGGTTAATCGATATTTTCAATCTTTCATCTACTCAACCGGTGAACTCTGGAACAATCTTCCTCAATCCATCTTTCCTCCTGTTTATGACCTCCCACTTTTCAAATGCACAATGTCTAGGCATCTCGAAAACCCCGGCCTTGATTTTGGCTCTTCTTCCTCTATTGGGGAGGGGGCGCTTTTGCGGACATTCGCCCTTGGCCCCTCCTCCTCCTGCATATATATATATATATATATATATATATATATATATATTTGTCTTCTCTCACTCCCTTCCTATGTCAAAAGTTCTTTGGTAAATTCTGACCTTTGCCAAGAAACTGCGGAACTCCAAAAGGATTGTCAGAAGTAAGGCGAGACAGGATAGGTTCTTTTTCAGAGATAGGTTTTTTTCTCCTGAAAAAAGAAGATAAAAGCATTGATAAAAGCATTACGAAAACCTTATTTCTTATTTCCCAATGACTGCATAGAAAGACAATTTTTAACATTTGTAAGAAGTAAAGTTTCACACGAGATGAAAATTTTAAAATATCTGACTCGCTATTAGATGTAAAAATAGGTTAAAGCAAGGTTCCTCTCAGAATTAGGTTCATCACACTAGAGACCGCGCTAACATTAACCGAGAACTTACTGACTATTTTTGATTTTATATACCAAAGAAAGAATTTATAAGATCATTTATATTTACATTTATTACTTGAAACGTTAAAGTTACAAAAGGACCATTTAGGTACTTCCACTTGAAGGCTTTACAAGCGTTCCTGAAGGCGAGAGTATGGTAAAATCACCCACGCTTTAAAATGAACGAACGCAATAAGGTATCATCCCAGTCTGAGATATTGTACTATATTACTTTCATGAAAACAATGGTGTTCGTTAATCTCTAGTCATTCGTCTTATATAAAAGATCTCCCAGTGACATGTCAGGTGAAATCCGAGTCACCTATTCATCACTGACATTCACTGATAACCCCTACAGGAACTCTGTTAAGCACACCTTCAGTAAAGAAATCTAATTTAACGATTTTTGTAGACTTGCATTCATAATGACCTCGGTGCTCCTTTCCTTATGGTCTCGTAACTGGTGTTTGGAAGGGAAAATTGGTTCTTCAACGGATGACGCAGCTTTAGCCGGGGTCTCTAGCGGACTCAATTTGATAGTGCGTAACACGGTAGCAAAGTACATTTTCTCCTCGGTCAGATGACTCCTACGATGAGTATTATCCGTCCTGATTGGACGAAAACGGATGAAGTTAACGTTAAAAAAAGAAAAAATAACTTATGCGAATTACAAAACAACAAATTTTGTTGTTCAAATATATTAAACCTAAAATATGAATGTTTCAATACGAAATGTTATGAAGTCGTTATTTTTTAATCGCGCTATTAAAATTTAAAGTTATAAAACCAATACGTTATGTGATAAAAATCAATGAAGAGGGTGCAGGAAATATCACGGCGCTCAGGTCACACGAATGTAGTCTACTGCGCTAACTCCTTTATTATTATTAACCAGCCAGCTCCATCAGGGGTCAAACCCCCGACCTCACTGGCTTCGTAAGATGAAATTTTATCTATGACCTTCCTGCATGACTGAACTTTTTTTTTTTGTTTCATTTTTAGTATTTTGACTTGAGTAAGACTAGTAGTACCTTAAGTCGAAAGTTCACCTTATGCATTTTCTTTTCATGGAATAAACTTATATACAATACTCTACTTGTAATTTTAATTATAAGTAAATTAATTGTGTTGATATTTATATCGCAAAAAAAAGAAAAAAAAAAAAAAAAAAAAAGGTCAGTTTACTGGTAATACCCAAGTTATGGAGAGGTCAAATTTTAAAAAATCTAAAAATTATTTCATGTTTTTGGTGCCTACAAACTGACTTTTTCTTTTAATTTAATCACTAAACGTAAATTTAAAAATGAAACTTTCAATATCACCAGCGTCAGTTTGTCTTACCCCTTGGTCCCTCCTCCTCGCAAAAAAAAAAAACCCTAACCTAATACGAAATAATCTAATCTAACCTACAGTATAATCATTTGCTTCTAATTTTGCTCTGTCTATAATTCCGGATAATTCTCAATTTATTTTTACTACATTTATCGTAATATTTTTAGCCCATTAAAGCCAAAAGGATAAATTATTGTAAATATAAGTAGTGTATGAGCCAGAGCTTTCCAAACTGGTGTTGTCGCGACACATTAGTGTTTTTTGTATTTTGAAAATTTTGATTTTTCTATCAACAAAATCGGCTACAAGATAAACCACCTACTGAAAAATTATCTGATATTTGATATTTGATAACAAAAATTAATTAATGTGTCGTGAAAATTGTTATGCTTAAATAGTTTGTCGCCAACGTTAAAAGTTTGGAAAGCTCTGGTATAAGCACTACTACCAGAGCTGGGCATAAATACATTGAATGTATTTAAATACTAAATACTAAATACATGGGAGAAATGTATTTAAATACTAAATACTAAATACATTTTACGAATGTATTTAGATACTAAATACAAAATACATCAATTGTATTTAAATACATTTGTAAATACATTTTAAATACATACAAATTTTAACATGCATTCACTAATTCATGAGTAACAACAAAGAAATCAACCGCTTTCGACTAAGAGTGGCACACAACTGATTGAACTGACACGTTGAAACAGAACCATGCTGTACTACACTGTCGACGCGTCGTACTGTGCTAGTACAGAACGTGTATTAAACCAGTAAAAGTATTTACATTTTATATTTTGAGTATTTAAATACATTGTATTTAAATACTCATTAAAGTATTTAAATACTATGTTTAAATACATGAAAAACAATGTATTTATAAATACAGTTCTAAATACACAAATGTATTTAAATACGTATTTAAATACAAATGTATTTAAATACTGCCCAGCTCTGACTACTACATTTGTTATGTTCCATGTTAAGACTCTTGTAATATTTAATTCCTAATGCGTTTTCCTTTTCTTTCAATCATATGACGAAAGTAATGAACAGTTCTTTCAGCAAGTAATGAACAGTTCTTTCAGCAAAGACGGTCAACTTTAAGATAAAATGAAACGATTTTACAATCTTTCGATAATTTTTTAGGTCTTCACGACTAAAATCTTGGTTGAGGTAAGTCTAAAGAAGGAAAAAGAGGTCGAAATAATATTACGTGTTGAGAAGTCTCCCGTAGACGTGTTTTTTTACTTCATCGTTCGTCACTTCGTCACCATTTTCAGAGGGAGGGAAAAACTCCTGCTGCAGTTCACGGGGGCCTTGGAAGATTGATGACCCTTCATTCTTAGACTGCGCAACCTTGTCACTCAGAAGGGAGATGCCACTCGTAGGAGGGGAGAGCCTAGCGGGAATACCGTGGTGCGTAATTCGGCCGTAGACGAAGGAGGGAGTCTGACGTGGTCGTTGCTCCAAACTGCTCTCCTCCATCGTGTGGATGTTCATGCTTGAAGACTGACGAAGGGACGGAGATTGGGAAGTGAACTTCGTTTCATTTCACAAATTTTACTTAACATCAGTTATAATTTCTTTTTAAACAAACAGACTTTTTTCACGGTGACGTAATGTAGGGCATAAATGCAGAAATTTAAATAATTTAAATATTGGACGAAGTTATTCGTTCAATCGAGTAAAATCAGAGGGATGCTTCCATATTTGTAAATAAGAAAAAGGGTCTATAATGGTCACAAATGACTATGGCATCATATAATTCACGCGTAACAAAGACAGTGGCGTAACTAGGCATAAGCATTATACGCACGTGCTTATAGTTTTTTTCGCGATCAGTTACCAGATAACTTTTCATTTCTGTTATTGTATTGAGAATCTCTGCGTCTCGCTTCTACCGTTACACTGGTCAACATAGAATTTGTAACTAACCAAAAAAATACGTGACTTTACCTAATTTGTTTACAAATAAATAGTCTTAATACACTTCTTGTAACGTTTGATTTATTTTCGATTTTCACAACCTCGTGCGTCGTGAATGTCTGGATGAGTTCTGGCTACGCCCATGAAAGGTATCACTTTTCGTAAAATGACCATAGATAACGTTTAACTAATCTAACAGAAAACTAAAGGGGTGGGAGTCTGCACCCCCCCAAAAAAAAAAAAAAATAAACTATTTAATTTAACCGAAGTAGGCTAGTGTGGCTATTAAAATAAAAAGTACATTTGTTTTTCTGGAAATTACGAGTACAGTATATCTATTATTCCGAGCAAGTTAATATTTATATTATTTAGTAACGATAAACTGTTGAATTCAACCTATAAATGTAAGGCGTTACGTAGAGCCGACACTAGTCTCTATGCGTGCGGTCCCACATGACTTTCTAGGGTTAAACAAAAAATTGTTTGCATCATGGACTAACACAGTATTCAAAACTATCAAGATCAAGTTTTTAAAAGTGAATTAAATAATGTTAATTGAAAATATTTTGTTTAAATTAAACACTTAAAATAATATTTAATTGGAATTAATTATTCAATTCCAATTCCAAATAAATATAATTTTATATGTGTTTAATTTAAACAAATATTTTCAATTAACATTATTTAATTCACTTTTAACAAACTTGATCTTGATAGTTTTGAATACTGTGTTAGTCCATGATGCAAACATTTTTGTTAACCCTAAGAAGTCAGTGTGGGACCGCACGCATAGAGACTAGTGTCGGCTCTACGTAACGCCTTACATTTATAGGTTGAATTCAACAGTTTATCGTTACTAAATATAATAAATATTAACTTGCTCGAATAATAGATATACTGTACTAGTAATTTCCAAAAACAAATGTACTTTTTATTTTAATAGGCCACACTAGCCTACTTCGGTTAAATTAAATAGTTATTTTTTTTTTTTTGGGGGGTGCAGACTCCCACCCCTTTAGTTTCTGTTAGATTATGTTAAACGTTATCTATGGTCATTTTACGAAAAGTGATACCTTTCATGGGCGTAGCCAGACACTCATCCAGACATTCACGACGCACGAGGTTGTGAAATCGAAAATAAATCAAACGTTACAAGAAAGTGTATTAAGACTATTTATGTGTAAACAAATTAGGTAAAGTCACGTATTTTTTTGGTTAGTTACAAATTCTATGTTGACCAGTGTAACGGTAGAAGCGAGAACGCAGAGATTCTCAATACAATAACAGAAATGAAAGTTATCTGGTAACTGATCGCGAAAAAACTATAAGCACGTGCGTATAATGCTTATGCCTAGTTACGCCACTGTCTTTGTTACGCGTGAATTATATGATGCCATAGTCATTTGTGACCATTATAGACCCTTTTTCTTATTTACAAATATGGAAGCATCCCTCTGATTTTACTCGATTGAACGAATAACTTCGTCCAATATTTAAATTATTTAAATTTCTGCATTTATGCCCTACATTACGTCACCGTGAAAAAGTCTGTTGTTGTTTAAAAAGAAATTATAACTGATGTTAAGTAAAATTTGTGAAATGAAACGAAGTTCACTTCCCAATCTCCGTCCCTTCGTCAGTCTTCAAGCATGAACATCCACACGATGGAGGAGAGCAGTTTTGGAGCAACGACCACGTCAGACTCCCTCCTTCGTCTACGGCCGAATTACGCACCACGGTATTCCCGCTAGGCTCTCCCCTCCTACGAGTGGCATCTCCCTTCTGAGTGACAAGGTTGCGCAGTCTAAGAATGAAGGGTCATCAATCTTCCAAGGCCCCGTGAACTGCAGCAGGAGTTTTTCCCTCCCTCTGAAAATGGTGACGAAGTGAGAACGATGAAGTAAAAAAACACCGTCTACGGGAGACTTCTCAACACGTAAGATTATTTCGACCTCTTTTTCCTTCTTTAGACTTACCTCAACCAAGATTTTAGTCGTGAAGACCTAAAAAATTATCGAAAGATTGTAAAATCGTTTCATTTTATCTTAAAGTTGACCGTCTTTGCTGAAAGAACTGTTCATTAACTTGCTGAAAGAACTGTTCATTACTTTCGTCACATATGATTGAAAGAAAAGGAAAACGCATTAGGAATTAATATTACAAGAGTCTTAACATGGAACATAACAAATGTAGTAGCAGAGCTGGGCAGTATTTAAATACATTTGTATTTAAATACGTATTTAAATACATTTGTGATTTAGAAGGTATTTATAAATACATTGTTTTTTCATGTATTTAAACATAGTATTTAAATACTTTAATGAGTATTTAAATACAATGTATTTAAATACTCAAAATATAAAAATGTAAATACTTTTACTGGTTTAATACACGTTCTGTACTAGCACAGTACGACGCGTCGACAGTGTAGTACAGCATGGTTCATGTTTCAACGTGTCAGTTCAATCAGTTTGTGTGCCACTCTTAGTCGAAAGCGGTTGATTTCTTTGTTGTTACTCATGAATTAGTGAATGCATATGTTAAAATTTGTATGTATTTAAATGTATTTACAAATGTATTTAAATACAATTGATGTATTTTGTATTTAGTATCTAAATACATTCGTAAAATGTATTTAGTATTTAGTATTTAAATACATTTCCCATGTATTTAGTATTTAGTATTTAAATACATTCAATGTATTTATTGCCCAGCTCTGGTAGTAGTGCTTATACCAGAGCTTTCCAAACTTTTAACGTTGGCGACAAACTATTTAAGCATAACAATTTTCACGACACATTAATTAATTTTTGTTATCAAATATCAAATATCAGATAATTTTTCAGTAGGTGGTTTATCTTGTAGCCGATTTTGTTGATAGAAAAATCAAAATTTTCAAAATACAAAAAAACACTAATGTGTCGCGACAACACCAGTTGGAAAGCTCTGGCTCATACACTACTTATATTTACAATAATTTATCCTTTTGGCTTTAATGGGCTAAAAATATTACGATAAATGTAGAAAAAAAATTGAGAATTATCCGGAATTATAGACAGAGCAAAATTAGAAGCAAATGATTATATGTAGGTTAGATTAGATTATTTCGTATTAGGTTAGGGTTTTTTTTTTTATGCGAGGAGGAGGGACCAAGGGGTAAGACAAACTGACGCTGGTGATATTGAAAGTTTCATTTTTAAATTTACGTTTAGTGATTAAATTAAAAGAAAAAGTCAGTTTGTAGGCACCAAAAACATGAAATAATTTTTAGATTTTTTAAAATTTGACCTCTCCATAACTTGGGTATTACCAGTAAACTGACCTTTTTTTTTTTTTTTTTTTTTTTTTTTTTTTGCGATATAAATATCAACACAATTAATTTACTTATAATTAAAATTACAAGTAGAGTATTGTATATAAGTTTATTCCATGAAAGAAAATGCATAAGGTGAACTTTCGACTTAAGGTACTACTAGTCTTACTCAAGTCAAAATACTAAAAATGAAACAAAAAAAAAAGTTCAGTCATGCAGGAAGGTCATAGATAAAATTTCATCTTACGAAGCCAGTGAGGTCGGGGGTTTGACCCCCTGATGGAGCTGGCTGGTTAATAATAATAAAGGAGTTAGCGCAGTAGACTACATTCGTGTGACCTGAGCGCCGTGATATTTCCTGCACCCTCTTCATTGATTTTATCACATAAACGTATGGTTTATAACTTTAAATTTTAATAGCGCGATTAAAAAATAACGACTTCATAACATTTCGTATTGAAACATTCATATTTTAGGTTTAATATATTTGAACAACAAAATTTGTTGTTTTGTAATTCGCATAAGTTATTTTTTCTTTTTTTAACGTTAACTTCATCCGTTTTCGTCCAATCAGGACGGATAATACTCATCGTAGGAGTCATCTGACCGAGGAGAAATGTACTTTGCTACCGTGTTACGCACTATCAAATTGAGTCCGCTAGAGACCCCGGCTAAAGCTGCGTCATCCGTTGAAGAACCAATTTTCCCTTCCAAACACCAGTTACGAGACCATAAGGAAAGGAGCACCGAGGTCATTATGAATGCAAGTCTACAAAAATCGTTAAATTAGATTTCTTTACTGAAGGTGTGCTTAACAGAGTTCCTGTAGGGGTTATCAGTGAATGTCAGTGATGAATAGGTGACTCGGATTTCACCTGACATGTCACTGGGAGATCTTTTTATATAAGACGAATGACTAGAGATTAACGAACACCATTGTTTTCATGAAAGTAATATAGTACAATATCTCAGACTGGGATGATACCTTATTGCGTTCGTTCATTTTAAAGCGTGGGTGATTTTACCATACTCTCGCCTTCAGGAACGCTTGTAAAGCCTTCAAGTGGAAGTACCTAAATGGTCCTTTTGTAACTTTAACGTTTCAAGTAATAAATGTAAATATAAATGATCTTATAAATTCTTTCTTTGGTATATAAAATCAAAAAGATAGTCAGTAAGTTCTCGGTTAATGTTAGCGCGGTCTCTAGTGTGATGAACCTAATTCTGAGAGGAACCTTGCTTTAACCTATTTTTACATCTAATAGCGAGTCAGATATTTTAAAATTTTCATCTCGTGTGAAACTTTACTTCTTACAAATGTTAAAAATTGTCTTTCTATGCAGTCATTGGGAAATAAGAAATAAGGTTTTCGTAATGCTTTTATCAATGCTTTTATCTTCTTTTCAGGGAGAAAAAACCTATCTCTGAAAAGAACCTATCCTGTCTCGCCTTACTTCTGACAATCCTTTTGGAGTTCCGCAGTTTCTTGGCAAAGGTCAGAATTTACCAAAGAACTTTTGACATAGGAAGGGAGTGAGAGAAGACAAATATATATATATAATATATATATATATATATATATATATATGCAGGAGGAGGAGGGCCAAGGGCGAATGTCCGCAAAAGCGCCCCCTCCCCAATAGAGGAAGAAGAGAGCCAAAATCAAGGCCGGGGGTTTTCGAGATGCCTAGACATTGTGCATTTGAAAAGTGGGAGGTCATAAACAGGAGGAAAGATGGATTGAGGAAGATTGTTCCAGAGTTCACCGGTTGAGTAGATGAAAGATTGAAAATATCGATTAACCCTTACGCTAGAGAGTTGGACAGAAAAGGAATGAGAAAGGGTAGAAAGTCTGGTGCTGCGTGCTCTCGTTAAAGGAGGCATGCAGTTAGAGAGTTCAGAAGAGCAATATCGGTTATAATAGTGATGATAAAGAGAGAGTGAGGCAAAATTGCGGCGAAGAGAGAGAGGGAGATTGAAGACAGTCAGTAACAGGCGTGGAATTCATGAGACAAAAAGCCTTTGATTCCACCCGGTCAAGTACGGTTGTGTGGGTTGAACCACCCCACACATAAGAAGCATACTCCATACAGGGGCGAACGAAACCCCTGTACAGAGACAGCAACTGAGTGGGGGTGAAGAAACCGCGGAGGCGGTACAGCACACCTAACCTCTTACAAGCTGTTTTAGGAAGAGAGAGATGTGATCTTTCCGGGAAAGATCACAAGAAAAGAGAACGCCAAGAATGTTAAGAGAGGAGGAAGAATTGAGTTGTGTGTTGTTGAAGGTAAGGGGATAGTAGTGTGGAAGATTGTGACGAGTAGACAGATGGAGGAACTGAGTTTTTGAGGCACTGAAAGCCACAAGGTTTTCTCTGCCCCAATCAGAGATAGAAGAAAGATCAGAGGTCAGGTGTTCCATAGCCGTCCTACGCGAATTATGGAGTGACTGTTGTGAGGGTCGCTTTGGGAAGCGGGTGGAGAAGTGAAGAATGGAATCATCGGCATAGGAGTGAATAGGACAGGAAGTGCGAATTAAAAGATCATTATAAATAAAAGGAAAATAGTGGGTGACAGAACAGAACCCTAAGGAACACCACTGTTGATAGCTTTAGGAGAAGAACAGTGGCTATCTACAACCGCAGCTATAGATCGGCCAGAAATGAAATTAGAGATGAAGGCAGAGATAGAAAAATAGAAACCGAAGGATAGCAGTTTGGAAATTAAAGATTTGTACCAGACTCTATATCAAAAGCTTTTGATATGTCAAGTGCAATAGCAAAACTTTTACCGAAATTCCGAAAGGAGGATGACCAAGAAAGAGTCAGAGATATGCAAGAAGATCGTCAGTAGAGCGTCCCTTGCGGAACCTATACTGACGATCTGAAAAAAGATTGTAAGAAGACTAGAAAAGCAAGAAATCAAAGCAACTAGACGATAGTTGGAGGGTTAAGAGCGATTACCCTTCTTTGGGACAGGCTGAATGAAAGCTAACTTCCAGCAGGAAAGAAAAGTACCAGGCAGGGTGTCAGCACGGAAGCGCAGTTCTTAAGAACAACAGGAAGAACACCATCAGGCCCAAACGCCTTCCTATAGCTCAGCCAAGATAGGGCAGAAAAACATCTTTGGAAGATATTCTAATTTCAGACATAATAAGGTCAGGGGGGGGGGGGAGATGGAGGAATAGCACTGGAATCGTTCAGACTTGAGTTGCAAGCGAAAGTTTGAGCGAAGAGTTCAGCTTTTATATTATATAATCCTTGTTTTGAGTTTAGTATATATGATTTTGATATCCTTCTTTTATTAAGGATTTATCCTTCATTATACAGGGTGTCCCATAAGTCCGGTCTCATAAAGTTTATTTTAAATTAAATTTGCAAAAGTAATAAATTAGAACTAAAACAAATGTTCAAATTGATGTCTTGTTTTGGGACCTTTTTTTTTTGTTGCAGGTAGCATAACACGCAATGGTTAATATGGAAACGAGTTACACTCCTGAGAAAAAGGCGGAGGCCCTTTCCTCACGAGGAAACCGGACTTATGGGACACCCTCTTATTTCATCAGTTATTGTCTTAATGATCAGAAAAAATGCTATAAAGTATGAATTATTATAATTCCAAATGAACTGACCGGCAGTACGTAAGAATGCCAGTATATTTTTGCCAAAACATCTTTCCGAAATGAATGAGAGAAGGTTCTCAAGCATGTTGTGTTTTTCACCATCACGAACTCAAAATAACTCCTGATTCATCGGATAAGAGCAGAATGTGTGGCTCTGTATACCTCTTAATTCTGTCTGTTTAATCACTTCATATGACGAACGTAAAATGAAATCTTTTGTAATTTTTATCACTTAGAGAACCCATAATGCTTTTTATCCAACAGAATTTACGCGACGAATTAGGAAGGCAGTCAGTATGGAGCCAAATACCCTATTTTAAAGTATATAACATTAAAAATTAATTGCAAAAATCTAAAGTTGAATTGAATTGAATTGAATTTACCTCAGGAATCTTCATTGCAAGCCTGATGACTGCTTTCGTTCGAGTATTAGCTTTTATATTACCTATCCTTAACGGAATGAAATTAGGCGACGTTGGGTCTGGAGATATAGCTGGGTGGAGACCTTCCTCTGCGTCCAGATTATGTAGCGACCCGCGATTCGGATCCAACGTAAAGCTGTAGGTCCCCTCTGTCATATGACCTTAGATGTTGCGAAGGAGGTTAAACAATCCCCATCAAACAATTATACGAAACGTCTACTTTGTTGTGACACTAAAGAAAAATATCTTTTCGTAACTTTACATAAAATCCTCGTAAAGCTATAACGATCCAGTGCCAGTGACTCAGTGGGTAACGTCGTTTCCCTATAACCGAAGTAACGATACCGATATCGGGGGCTCGACTCCGATGGTGCTTGTTAATAATCATCCAAGTGTTACCCCAGTGTGCCACATTTGTCTGGATTGAGTGCTGTGCCAGTTGCTGGCTTTCTTCCCAGATTACTATTGAAACTATAGCGATCGTCTCATTAGGAATGACGGTTTTTAAAATTTTGTATTAATTAAATTTATTTAAAGTTGACCACAAGTGAGATAAACCTTATAAAAATCTTATCTATATTTTGTGCAGGAGATCACGACAGCTTAGAATTCGAGTGGAAAGTTACACACTGGACTGAATGCTCTCAAACATGTTCCTATTCAGGCTCTTCCGGAGGTTACCAAGTAAGATATCTTTGTTCATTAGAGTAGGCTACGTCACAATACCCCTTTCCGTTAGATCAGCGAGGTTGGGCAACGTGGGTTTGTTGAGTATTAGGTGGGTGACTGTCTTTTGCCTTCATATGATGTAGCAATTCGTAGATGGTTCGGATCCCACGTAAAGCTGTAGGTCTTCTACGTCACACGACCTTTGTCGTTAGAAGGTTAAACGACCTAAAACATCATTATTGTTAATAAGAATTATATATAGAAATAACTGAAATTAATATCATATAATGAACTTGAAGATACTTTACCCTTAATTGCCTAGGTACGATCAACCCAGTGTGTGGTTAAAGTTAACAATAATAGCCACGGGTAGATGGAGCCCTGTGCAAGGATGCTGGACTCGGTGCCCCCCTTACGATCCAGCGGTGTGGTTTCGATGAGTGCCCTCAATGGAAGGCGTTTCCGTGGTCCGACTGCGAAAATTCCCGCTGTTACACACTTTATAAAGGTGAGCTTAACACCTCGAGGTCACACTTAAGTAGATTTATAAAATGAAAAGGATGCCATTTCGTTATCAACTCTCCTGACCTTATGATAAAAAACCCACTCTAATAGACAGAATTTATTTCCACAACAGTTTCGATGCCACTGGCATCCTCTTGGGGTGGATTCATTTTTCTGTATCCACCCGAAGAGGATGCCAGTGGGCATCGAAACTTGTGGAAATAAACTCTGTCTATTAGAGTGGGTTTTTATTATCATATTTTGACCTTCACGTAGAAAAGTGAAGTTTTTTGCATCTCCTTACCTTATCAGTCAGAGATAATATCGAATTTCTTGTTTACTTGCGTACACATCTTGTCTGAATTGATGAATCAGGATGGTTCTTGATGAAAAGTACTTGCTGCTGAGTTTTGATTTGCAATCAAGTATTATACAATCGTGCTTTTAAACAGTAGTACGGTTATTGTACTTAATGTGATTTATATTATTTATCACTTTTTTTGCATTAATTATCATTATTTAATATTTCAGTTTACGCAAATAACATTAAAACGTGAAAATGTTTAAAATAAATTTCATTATTTATTAAGTTCTTGAAATTTTAATCAAGTTTAAAAAAGAATTTTGACCAAAAATGAAAAACGTGTATTAGACATTTATTTTCAATTCTGTGAAGTATGTTTATTTTGGAGCAAGTGTAGTTTACGTCCCCCCTGCGGTGATAGTGTAGTTTACGTCCCCCTACATTATCCTAGTGTAGTTTACGTTCCCCTATATTATCCTAGTGTAGTTTGCGTTCCCCAACTTTGTCCGCGTATACGTAATCAAATAAAACATTAAACTAACGAAAATATTACGATTTAACCTACCAACCGTCAATATATATATATATATATTAGGGTGGACCGGATATCCGCATCCGCATCATTTTTTAACATCCGCATCCGCACTTCTGACTGCGGATATTACCTATAATAAATTATGCAATTTACAATTAATTAGCTTATAAAGTAGCTTATAAGGCCCAGTCATGCACATTCATGTAAAGTATTAATTATTAATGAACAAACAAATAAACCTCAAAAATAAATATCTGGTAACACAGAAATTGAATGAAACTTGTTTCATCGAGTTTTTTGTGGCTGAAAACTCTTGAGAAAGTTATTATTTTTATCATAATGAAAACATTAATATTAATTTTAAATCTTATGCATTGTCTGCCATAATAGTAATATCACGAAATTTGAAAAATTGTCATATATTCATAATTCTATATTATATTGATAGATTAACTAAATATCCGCATCCGCATCCGCGGATATTGAAATTAAAGATCCGCATCCTCGGATGTTGAAAAACTGACATCCGGTCTACCACTAATATATATAATATATATATATATATATATATATATATACAGTGTGGTATATATATGCGCCTCGGTGGTGTAGTGGTTAGCCAAAAATTCCTGTCGCGAAACTTCGTTCCTTATCGATATATATTTTTTTAATAAGTTGTATATTGTTTCGTTTGTAATCTGAACAGAGCACCCTTGCACATAAATTAGGCTGTTTCGAGCAGGATTTGGGGAGCGTATTTTATTCTTGCAGGGTTCCGTATGTATGTATGTATGCATGCATGCGTGCATTTATTCATTGATGTTAATTTAACTCTATTTTATGAACTTTCCTTCAATGACTCCAGGTTAATATGTAGGTGTATTCAGTTTATTAATTCAAAGTCATATACGTACGTAAAGTTAAATAATGGAGATGATTAACGTGTGTCTGTATGATTTCAGCTTACCAGAAGCGCGACGTGACGTGTCTTCTTCATAACAGTACTGAAGTAACTTCGTCGCTCTGTGACACCGTTACAAAACCGCATCACAAGCGAGAATGTTACAACAGAGGTTGCGTTGGAGTGTGGCGAACAGGAGAATGGTCGAAGTAAATTACTGTTGGTTATTGGTCCGATTTACGCCCATGAACTACGAAGGATCATTCGGAAAAAGTAAAATAAAGCTTCATTGATTGGACGCCGTGCTGATGTAAAAAAAAACAAAAAAACTACACAAGCGGTCTCTTCCCTGTTTTTCGTATCCTTATCGTTTCTAGCGTTCATTCAGGTCTATCGAGTAGAATAAGTCACCACGAAAATCATCAGACGATGTACAGTTTTGAAATATTACCATTTATTTCGTTAGAGCACTTTCGGTAACTGAAGATTTACGAATCCTAAAATATTTTTTGAACGATGACTACGTAAGATCATAGACCTATGGAGGTTACCAGGTATTATGTAGGGTATTTTAGCAGAACTAGCAGATATTATTTTTCATTACTCGTTACATATATATACAGTGCCACCACTATTGAGTTAACAGAATTTATAGTTATACACACTGTCATAGTTATGACAGTTTATATCTTTGAGAACAGAACCCTTCCTAAGTTTTATCAGTCTGCTGAACTCTGGAGAAGCACAATGACACTGTGAATGACCGACAGATAGATAGACTAATTACCCTTTTGTATGTCCATTAAACCCAACTAAAGTTCTTTCTCGCAGTGCACAGCTCCGTGCAACGGTCATGGGTACAGGACTCGACTACTTCAGTGCGTGTGGAACGGAACGAAAAAATCGGCGGGAAACGCCTGCAGAGAACAGCCTCGGCCCGAAGTGGTCAAGTGGTGTGATGGCGAGCCTTGTTCAGAGGAAGGTTAGTAGAGATTGAGGAATCGCTTTGATCACACTTTTATTACTTTCCTATTCGTAATATCGAGTAGAACTTAACATCTAGGAAATATTATATCAAAAGTATAACGTTTACTGGACTTTCATCTTTACCAACCGTAAAGAATCCAAAATGTCCTAGTCGAAGTTGATTGTAAATTTTGATTCTCCAATTTTATTTATATTAATGTATTTATAAGTAAGCGTCCCCGTGGCTCGATCATTTAGGGTCTCGCTCGGCAGTGCTGAGACTTCTCTTGAGACGTGGGTTCAAACCCCCAGTGCTTCCCAGACTGGCTAAGGTAGCCCTGGCTTGGGCCTCTAACCCACACTTTTTGGTCATATGGGACACCTGAATGTTACCTTTGGATGTATTTATAAGTATCATTTTGTTTCACCGATAAAGACTGTTTCTCTTCTAGTTGACGAAAAACCAATTAAGACGGCGCAGTGTAAAGACTTGAGCAGATACTGCAAAATCGTTCAAAGAATTAACATGTGCCGCATACAGCACTACCGTAGGAAGTGTTGTAGGTCGTGCCAATAACTCTGTTCCTACTAGTTTCTGCTCCTACTCCTTGTCTATTACCAGGAGTTCCTAATAGGAGTTACGTCTACGCCTACGTCAGTACGGAAGGTTTAGCGATTATTAAATTTACTCGTAGAAGTGAAATATTAAGTGTCATTATTAATATTAATAACGTGAGGTAAAAAACTGTTACTTGTACTCTTTGTATTATATTGCCTTTATGAACACCTCGTAGTACCTCATCGAATATATATATATATATATATATTGTGTGTTAGAAGTCAGAGAATGGATTTGTAAGGAGAGAAAGTTACCGTCTTAAGGATTATGATTTAAGTGCCATCTGTAGGTATTATTGTTATTTATTTAATGTAATCTTTGCATTTTTACTTCCAACTTTCAAATACCTTTTAGATGCTCATGTCCAATCGGTTTTAATATTACTTTGGTTAAATGTAATGTTGAGTTGTTTAACCTCCTTCGCAACATCTAAGGTGATATGAGGGAGGGATCTACAGCTTTACTCTGGATCCGAACCACGGTTCGCTATATAGTTAGATCGCGGAGGACGGTCTCCCATTTAACCACTAACCTGACCCAATGTCGCTCAACTTCGCTGATTAGCGGGAAGCGGTGTGATATCTGTTCGGACGGGCGCTTCGTCACTAGCGGGATGGACATCTTTACAGTTTTATATGACTAATATTTGGGCAGTGATCTACATTCGTATCTGTATAGTGGCATTGCTTGGTATGGAAATAAAGATGAGAGGAACTCCTAAATGCCTTCTGAAACAACAATTTCAGCCTATACAAATAAAGATCCAAACTAAATAGTCAGTTTTAATACGAAGCCAGAAAAATATCTTGCCACTATTCAGCCAGAATCAACCTAATGACAATTTCGACCTTGTAGTGTATTCATTTTCACGTTCAGAAGTCAATAATATATACCTCGACTTACGGAGGTTCCACTATAAACTACCTCAAAACCAGAGCTTTCCAATGCAAATGCAGACCGAACCAAATTCATGGACACTTAACCAGAAAAGACAGAGAGAAATTGAATGAGTTATTTCCCTAAACTTCAAAAGTCTCCATAAATCAAAATTTTCCTATATTTAAAATCGACAGAAGCATATTTATTACAAACAAAATCCTATTATAAGCTTAAATAGAACGAG
>JAJOZX010017948.1:0-55830 GCA_023014485.1 Bathynomus jamesi
CTAGAGGGACAACTAAAATATATAAAAGCGACTCGTTTCCAGAGTTAATCAGTCAATTCAATCAGTCAGTCAGTCAGTCAGTCAGTTGAGTTAGTTAATTAAGTTTGGGCATTAACATAATTTTGAATTGGCATATGATTTAGTGAGTAATTTTGTCATCGTGATTTAATATAGTTGATTTAATTAGACGTAATTTATATTGTACCTACTCATCCGTGTTTCTAGTTTAATTTCATAGATTGTAAGTACCTATTTCATAATAAGTACCTATTTAAACTAATTTTTGTGTTTATATTTCAGATTTTCTTAAATTTATATGAATTAAGGGCTTTAAATACCTTTACAAATTGGCAGAACAATCAAGCAATATGTCATCAAGCACTAGAAAGTTCAAATGCAAAAACAACCCTGATTCCTTCTGTTATATATGTGGAAATTTTACACTTCCACATCAACGAGCAAATATAACTGACTTCGTAAAAAGAGCTTACTTAGCTTATTTTGGCATAAAACTGGGGACCAAGATAAATCGTGGGCTCCACATAAAGCCTGCACTATATGCATTGAAAGACTGCGACATTGGACGAAGGGTTCGGATTCAAAAATACCTTTTGGAGTTCCGATGGTAAGTTTATGATTTCATAAAACTAGGTAATTTAATCACTAGTATACTGTAACTTACCTAAATGTAATTGTAACTTAGGTACATAAACAAAAATTTACAGAAAATGTTTATAAGAATCTCAAATATTGCATAAGGTTGAAACACATAGAAATGTTAAATGTTTGGGTGATAACTTTTGATAAAATTCATAAAAACAAGTCTCTCGTCGCTTTTGTTAACGCTTTACAATTTTTTTTCCATATCAGGTGTGGCGAGAGCCTAATAACCACGAGACCGATTGCTACCTTTGCTTTGTCAAGACTTCGGGCTTCACTAAGAAAAATAAACATTGTATCGAGTACCCAAATTTCGACACCGCGATACGACCTGTGCTACATTCAAATGAGATCCCCATTCCAAAATTTAAGGGTCTGCCAACTCAAGAATTAGTTGAAGATGTTCCTGAAAATATTGTTATGCACTTTGAGGAGTCAGACACCGATTTTGACCCCAGCGTATTTGAAAGTCAAAACGATCCGCAAAAGTTTAACCAGGCCGAGTTGAATGATCTTGTAAGGGATCTAAATTTGCCAAAAAAGGCTGCGGAAATTTTAGCTTCAAGACTTAAAGAGAAAAACTTGCTTACTTCAAACACATACATTTCATTTTACAGAAAAAGAGAAGAAGAACTTGTTAAATATTTTAGAACAGAGGATAGGTTTAGTATATTGCTGCGACATAGTTGGTTTGTTAAAGAAGATGGGGGTTGAGTCTTACGATGCAAATGATTGGCTCTTGTTTTTAGACAGTTCGAAAAGAAGTCTTAAGTGTGTGTTGTTGCATAATGGCAATCTATACGGCTCGATACCGATTGGGCACTCAACAAAATTAAAAGAAAAGTATGAACATATAGAAAAGGTTTTAAATCTTATCAAATATAGGGAGCACGAGTGGATCATATGTGTTGACTTAAAAATGGTTAATTTTCTGCTAGGACAACAAGGAGGGTATACTAAATATCCCTGCTTCCTTTGCTTATGGGACAGCAGAGCCAAGGAAGAACATTATTTCAAACAAATCTGGCCAGCACGAACATCACTTACTGTCGGAGAAAAAAACGTAATTAATCCACCTTTAGTGAGCAGAGATAAAATCATATTTCCTCCTCTGCATATAAAACTAGGCCTCATTAAACAATATGTAAAAGCTTTAGATACGAACGGCGAGTGTTTCAAATACATAACTTCAAAATTTCCAAGTTTAAGTTATGAAAAAATCAAGGCGGGAATTTTCGACGGTCCACAAATAAGAACAATGATTAAAGACAGCAATTTTCCTAATGTCATGAATGAACGCGAAAAAAATGGCTGGTTCTCATTCGTGGACTTGATAGAAAACTTTTTAGGCAATTATAGGGCAGATAACTGCGAAGAAATCGTAAAAAAACTTTTAAGGGACTACAAAGAGTTAGGTTGCAATATGAGCATAAAAATGCATTTTTTGAATAGCCATCTTGACCAATTTCCAAGTAATTTAGGTGATGTAAGTGACGAACAAGGGGAGAGATTCCACCAAGATATCAAAATTATGGAGGAACGGTACCAAGGCCGCTGGGATTCCCACATGATGGCTGATTACTGCTGGTGCTTGAAAAGAGACCTGCCATCAACAAGCAAATACGCTAGAAAGTCTTACAAAAGAAAATTTTTGCCACAGTGAAAGCTTCATATCTGTTTGTTTTTTTATTTTAAGTCATTTCTATCGTTATAATGTAATTTTACTGTAGTTTGAACTGCTTGTATTCATGAAACTTGAAAAAAAAATTTAACACATGACTTAATTTTTTAGTCCTAATTTGAAAAATCTGGAAAATGGCACATAGGCTGTCGACAAGAATCAGGACCTGATAGAGCCAAACCGAGTTGAAATTCGTATTCAGCGCACCCAAATTACCTAGAATCAAGTGTCAGATATCATTCAATAAAATACGTGTTGCCCAGTGTAATAATTCTTATTTTTTATAGGTCTTTTTTTAATTTAGATGTACTTATCAGTGATCCCATTACTATGTTACGAAACTAAATGGTTCCTCTTATTGAATTAATTTAAGAAATAATTCAGTAGAATGCATGAGTAACCATGGGCGTCCGCAAGGGGGGGCGGCAAGAGGGGGCAGTTGCCCCTCCCTGGAAATTTATGTTCGCCCACGCAACGGCTTCTATAATTCTATTGCAGCTTAGTCAGTGTTTAGTTTCCAATTTAATGGCTGAAATAGTTAAAATTCGTTTGGCTTCCGGGTCCCCGACCCCGCTGGGGAAGCTTACAACGCTCCCCCAGAACCCCTAGCTGCATGCTCATGCACTTCATCGAAACATGCTCTTGATAACCCATCGTCTGTGGTTGATGCAAATGCATCACAGAGATATTTTGACACCATTCTTTTCCATGAAAATGTATCATTAGTTAAAATTCGTTTGGCTTATGGGGCTCTGGCCCGGACCCCGCTGGGGGAGCTTACAGCGCTCCCACAGACCCCCTAGCTGCATGCTCATGCACTTCATCGAAACATGCTCTTGATAACCCATCGTCTGTGGTTGATGCAAATGCATCACAGAGATATTTTGACACCATTCTTTTCCATGAAAATGTATCATTAGTTAAAATTCGTTTGGCTTATGGGGCTCTGGCCCGGACCCCGCTGGGGGAGCTTACAGCGCTCCCCCAGACCCCCTAGTTGCATGCTCAGTGCTCGCTTCGCTCGCACTTTGTGTTATCATTTTTGTAGCTGAGCCCCCTCTTGGAAAAATTCCTGCGGACGCCCCTGTGAGTAACTATTGCATGCCCAACCTCGAAGGTCACCGCACGCCACTGATATATATATATATATATATATATATATATATATACACACACAAACTCAGAATGGTCCCCTGAGAAACTTATATGTTAAACACAGACCGTGCATGGAACAAGGAACTCTTCTGGGAAAATTAAATCCACTATAGTCCGAATAAGTAAAGGTAAATGACAAATACCATAGTTTTTCTTTTTCATGATGCTAGCCCGACGTGGGCAACGGGTCTCTCGCAAAGAGGTCCCATAAATATAGCTTCCCTCACCAGCTATCTGCAAAGCAGACAGGATCCAGCTTTGGGACAAAGTTTTAATATTGAAATACAATCGAAATGTCTTTAATTATATGTAATGTACGTATGTAAAATGTAGTTATATACAATAAAAAAAATACTTGCAAAAATTGCTGATTTTTCATAAATTTCAACTTCAAATATAAATAGCTAGGAGTGGTCAACTCTAGGTTTTAAAGCCATATTTCGATTTAGCACTTAAAAATGCATCATTTGGTCACTAGTAGTCTTTGAAAATCTAAAGATTTCACTTTGCTCCCTAAAATTGACACACCCTACCATTCCATACCACTCCCCACAGACATCACACAGTATAGAAAATACATACACACACATCTAACTCACAAAGCACTGACACGACTCGGTCCAAATGCAGTCCTAGGTGCGAAGCCGCCACCCATTGACAGGTCAGAGACCAGCCTGAGCAGATTGGATCGAGTTAACTTAGCACGATTCCGATGTGGACATCACCCCAATTTACAGACATATAAACATAGACTAGACAACTCCACAGACGACACCTGCCACCTGTGCCAGGACACACCACAAACAACTGAACACATTATGTCAGACTGTACCGCTCTAGCACAACATAGAACACAACACAACATCACTAGTGCGCTGAACCTCTGGTCCACTCCGAAGAGGGCGATCGGTTATCTGCGTGCCGCCGGCTTGCTCGATCAGGGTGTGCTGATCAGCTAACCAACAACAACAACTACAGAAAAGAACGCAGCCATGAAAATCTTGAGCTTCACATTGTGTCAAGATTTGTGAATCTTAAGTTTTCATGACTATAGTTTTACTGACCAAATAAGTGAGCCTCCAATTATTGTCGGTTCAATTATTTGGTCAATAAAACTATAGAAAAGAAATCAGTCATGAAAATCCTGAGCTTTACATTGCCGCCCGTTGACAATAGATGGATTGTTCCATATTGCCCACTCCTCTCTCGACTGTTCAATGCTCACATCAATGTTGAAATGTGTAATTCCAAGTCCAAAAAATATGTCTTCAAGTATGTCAACAAGGAAACTGATATAGCTGTGTTTAGCCTTCAGAAGGATGTATCCAAGAATGATGAGGTTCAACAATATGAATTAGACCGATATATCAGCAGTAATGAGGCCATCTGGAGAATTCTGAGCTTTTCAATTCATGAAAGACATCCTACAATGGTTCATCTCAGTGTACATCTTCAGAATGGCCAAAGAGTTTACTTCATCGAAGAAAATGCACTTCATTGTGCAGCGCCTAAGCTACACAAGACACGACTCACAGGATTTTTTAACCTTTGCAGGGAAGATGAATATGCTAAGACTCTGCTCTACCACCAAGTACCCAAGTATTTCATATGGAATAGTGGAAGCAAGAAGTGGGCCCGTCGAAAAGTAGGATATAATGGGCCAGAGCATCCTAATGTCATGGCCAGTGATGCATTAGCCCGTGTTTACACTGTGCATCCTGGCAATTCAGAATGCTTTTTCTTGCGTCTACTTCTACATGAGGTCAAGGGGCCAACATCGTTCGAGGAACTGCGAACAGTGGACGGCAGAGTCTGTGAGACTTCCAAACAAGCTTGCCAATTGAGAGGACTCCTTGAAGATGATGCCCATTGGAGTAACACCCTGAATGAAGCAGCTGCTACACAGTCACCAATGATGATGCGGAATCGTTTTGCCATTATGCTCCACATGGTGCCATATCTAATCCTCGGGAACTTTGGAACAACTACAAGGAGAACCTTGCTGAGGTCATTTTGAACCGGGCACAAATGCAAAACCAAAACCTAAATGTAGATTTCTGTGATGACATTTTCAATCAAGCTCTTATAATTATTGAGGACAAACTGAAAGATTTAGGTGGCTCTGATCTCAAAAGTTTCGGTCTCCCAGAGCCACAGCGAGTTAATATCAATGAGTTATCAACTGATATCCTCAGAGAAACAAATTACAGCACTGACCAACTTGCTGAATACATACAGGAAAATGAACAACGTCTGGTTCCAGACCAGAGACAAGCTTGGACAGATTCACTGAAAATGTTTTCAGTGGAAGTGGCAGCATCTTTTTTCTGGATGCTCCAGGTGGAACAGAAAAAACTTTTCTCATCAATCTCCTTTTAGCTAAAATTAGACAGAAACATGATTGCCCTAGCAGTGGCATCATCAGGTATTGCTGCTACACTTTTAATAGGAGGAAGGACTGCTCACTCAGTATTCAAGTTGCCTTTGAATTTGGCACGTGCAGAGGCACCAACCTGCAACATTGGAAGGAGAAGTGGCAAGCTCATTGTCTAGGATGAATGCATCATGTCTCATAAAGCTGCGCTTGAAGCTGTGGACCGGACCCTGAAAGATCTTCGACGTACTGACAAACTAATAGGAGGTGTCACTATGGTCTTGGCTGGTGACTTTCGCCAAACACTCCCAGTCATTCCACGTGGAACCAAAGCAGATGAACTACAAGCATGCATCAAAGCTTCATATATCTGGAACAACTAAAGTGACCATATTTTTAAGAGCAAAAAGCGGGACACCTCTCTACCTCATATATATATATATTATAACTGCAAACACGCAGTATAATTAACGTAAAGAACGACGCTTTGTATAGGAGAATATTCCGCGCAAGATGAGAGCGAAAGAACGAAACAAATGAAAAAATGAGGTAACCACCCGGGAATCGAACCCGGGATCTTCCGATTGCCGGTCAGATATGATAACCATTACACCACGGGCCTCACTCAATCAAATGTCGTAATTCCTCTACATGCGCGCAGAAACCAATGCCCCAAAGGGCACCTTTCGCATGCCGTAACATTATATACATTATACCTCATTTTTTCATTTGTTTCGTTCTTTCGCTCTCATCTTGCGCGGAATATTCTCCTATACAAAGCGTCGTTCTTTACGTTAATTATACTGCGTGTTTGCAGTTATAATGTATATAATGTTACGGCATGCGGGAGGTGCCCCTTTGGGGCATTGGTTTCTGCGCGCATGTAGAGGAATTACGACATTTGATTGAGTGAGGCCCGTGGTGTAATGGTTATCATATCTGACCGGCAATCGGAAGATCCCGGGTTCGATTCCCGGGTGGTTACCTCATTTTTTCATTTGTTTCGTTCTTTCGCTCTCATCTTGCGCGGAATATTCTCCTATACAAAGCGTCGTTCTTTACGTTAATTATACTGCGTGTTTGCAGTTATAATGTATATAATGTTACGGCATGCGGGAGGTGCCCCTTTGGGGCATTGGTTTCTGCGCGCATGTAGAGGAATTACGACATTTGATTGAGTGAGGCCCGTGGTGTAATGGTTATCATATCTGACCGGCAATCGGAAGATCCCGGGTTCGATTCCCGGGTGGTTACCTCATTTTTTTTATTTGTTTCGTTCTTTCGCTCTCATCTTGCGCGGAATATTCTCCTATACAAAGCGTCGTTCTTTACGTTATATATATATATATATATATAATCAGTGGCGTGCATTTAGGGCATGCAGGTCATGCACTGCATGACCATTGATTTTTCGTAAATACAAAAATAAATTTTAAAAAGTAATTTATCTAACAACATTTAAAAGCAGTAAAAAATTATTTAAAAATTGAATTAATTTGTTTGAGAGAACTAAAGGAAAATATTTTTTTTCTTAAGCCATAATAAAACCGTTTTTCTTGCATCCCAGATGCAACAAACGAATTGCATTAGTGCGGCCATTGAAAAATCCTCCGCGAGTCAGTAGTGACTCAAATTCTTTTTCGTTAAATATCGTCGACTCACATGCAATTCCGAAAATGCATCCCGCATTTAGTGCTACCCGTGCCAGTGTTCGGTGAGGATGTGCGCGTTCTGTGTTTTAACTTTTATTGCCACTTAATTTATTCATTTCTTAAATATCTTTCAAAATATCAGCCCTAATGGGTGAAATGTGTGTTATAGAAGAACTTTTGAAGAATGGTTTTTCAAAAAGAGACTTTGAAGCGAGACAATTAATTATAAATCATGGAAGGCCTATGCCGAAATTACCTAATTTACGGAGTTCCAACAAGAAATGTGTGAGGCATTTTCAAACTAATTTATACGAAAGAAAAAACTGGTTAACAGGATGTGCTGAGTTAAATAAGTTATTTTGCTGGCCATGCTTGTTATTTAATTTAGAAAAAACTGTTTGGAATGAGAAGAGATACGATGATTTAAATAATCTACATGTGGCTATGCTAAAACATGAACGTTCTCAAAGACACATAAAATCTCTGATCGATCTTAAAACATTCGGAAATGTTCGCATAGACTTACAATTAGATATTCATAAGACAAAGCATACAGCAGCATAATGAAAAGGTTAAACAAAACAGAGCTATTATGCGAAGATTGATTGATGCAGTTATTTTTTTAGGTCGACAAGAGTTATCATTTCGTGGTCATTTTGAATCTGATGCATCCAATAATCGCGGGAATTATAAAGAACTTTTATATTTATTCAGTAAGTATGATGAAAAATTGGCAAACCATCTAGATACAGCTTCTATTTTCTCGGGTCTCTCAAACAGAATACAAAATGACTTGATCGATGCGGTTCAAAAGGCAATGTTGAATGAAATAGAAAATGAACTTAATCAGGCAAAATTTGTTGCTATTCTTCTAGATGAAACGTCCGATGTATCAAACTATTCACAACTTTCAACTGTTTTGCGATATGTTACAAAAGATTGTGTTGCTAAAGAACGATTTATCGGGTTTAACGATGTGAGTGCAGACCGTTCAGCAAATGCTTTATCTGAACACGTATTTAAATGCATTGAAACTTGGAAGTGTGAAAATAAATTAGTTGCACAAACCTACGATGGTGCTGCTACAATGGCAGGACAATTAAATGGGTTGCAGTCAAAGGTAAGGCAGAAATATGAATCTGCAATCTTTATTCATTGTTGTGCCCATGTGCTAAATTTAGTTCTTTCACAAGCATGCTCTGCTATGAAAGAATGCAAAATATTTTTTTCTACAATAAATGGACTGGGTACGTTTTTTACTAAATCACCCAAAAGAACCAATGCGTTGGATAATATTGTTAAAAAAAGATTTCCCAAAGCTGCAGCAACTAGGTGGAATTACTCCTCGCGTCTAGTTAATACCGCAAAAGAAAATCTAGATTTCTTAAACAGCCTTTTTGAAAACATCATTGAGAATCCTGAATCATGGGATGAAGTCACTATAAATTCTGCAATTGGATTCCAACACAATTTAAAAGATCCTGATTTCCTGTTTTTATTAGAAGTATTTAGTGATATATTTTCCTTCACTGATGTTTTATTTAACATCCTTCAGACCAAAAATCTTGACATTGTGTATTGCAAAGAGCATATAGATAAAACTAGAACAATGCTCGAAAATAAACTGGACGACTTTTTCATGTTTTATGAAACTTTGGAGGAAAAATATGGCATAGATGCAGCAAACCAAACTAAGAGATGCAGGAATAAATCTGACCAATCTGTTAACCCACAACAGCATTACAGAATCCTCTATAACAAAATTATTGGCACAATAGTTGACCAATTAAAAGTAAGATATTCATCATTAGAAGAGCTTAAATTCCTGGAGCTTCTCAATTTTAGCAAAGCTGAAGAATATTGCAAAAAATTTCCAGTGGATGCTTTAAATTCGTTAAAGACCACTTATGATGATTTTTTTTATATAATTCGTCTTCAGAGTGAACTATGTGTTTTGTATTCAATGGAGGACTTTATAAAGCAAAGTGTATGCAATTTAATGCATTATATTTATACCAAGGATCTTATTGATGCTATGCCAGAACTCTTCAAGCTTTGCAATTTGGTTTTGACAATTCCTTCTACGACTGCCTCTGTAGAGCGATCCTTTTCTGCATTGAAGAGAATTAAAACTTACCAAAGAAATACAACAGGAGAGCAAAGGATTTCAGGGTTAGCCCTTATGTCTATTGAAAAAGATTTGCTCCAACATTTAATTAAATCAGAAGATTTCTATGAAAAGATAATAAACATATTTGTCCTGAAGGATCGAAGAATTGAATTAATTTATAAATGAGGTAAGTAAATAACACTGGGGAACAAATTTCAAATTTTTGTCTATTGAATTAGATTTGACAGTTACTTCTAGGTAATTTGGGTGCGCTGAGCACGAATCTTTACTCGGTTTTGCTCTATCAGGTCCTGATTTTGCTCAACACCCCTCCTCTTTCGTCGTATTCATAAAAAGGTTTTTTTCTCAATACTCGCTAAGTCTTTTTGCAGTTACACATTATGCAACTAGGTTTTTATCTAGGTATTTGTACCTATTGTTATGGTATTGTTGTATTATGTATATTTTTATATGTATCACCCTAAAAATATTTTTAATTTTGTCATTTTTAACCCATTTTAATATTAGTAAATTAAGCTAAAAATATCATAGAATTCTAAAATTTTCTCGAGCGTTCCTGTTCTCTGTAGAGTATTCTAGAGGGACAACTAAAATATATAAAAGCGACTCGTTTCCAGAGTTAATCAGTCAATTCAATCAGTCAGTCAGTCAGTCAGTCAGTTGAGTTAGTTAATTAAGTTTGGGCATTAACATAATTTTGAATTGGCATATGATTTAGTGAGTAATTTTGTCATCGTGATTTAATATAGTTGATTTAATTAGACGTAATTTATATTGTACCTACTCATCCGTGTTTCTAGTTTAATTTCATAGATTGTAAGTACCTATTTCATAATAAGTACCTATTTAAACTAATTTTTGTGTTTATATTTCAGATTTTCTTAAATTTATATGAATTAAGGGCTTTAAATACCTTTACAAATTGGCAGAACAATCAAGCAATATGTCATCAAGCACTAGAAAGTTCAAATGCAAAAACAACCCTGATTCCTTCTGTTATATATGTGGAAATTTTACACTTCCACATCAACGAGCAAATATAACTGACTTCGTAAAAAGAGCTTACTTAGCTTATTTTGGCATAAAACTGGGGGACCAAGATAAATCGTGGGCTCCACATAAAGCCTGCACTATATGCATTGAAAGACTGCGACATTGGACGAAGGGTTCGGATTCAAAAATACCTTTTGGAGTTCCGATGGTAAGTTTATGATTTCATAAAACTAGGTAATTTAATCACTAGTATACTGTAACTTACCTAAATGTAATTGTAACTTAGGTACATAAACAAAAATTTACAGAAAATGTTTATAAGAATCTCAAATATTGCATAAGGTTGAAACACATAGAAATGTTAAATGTTTGGGTGATAACTTTTGATAAAATTCATAAAAACAAGTCTCTCGTCGCTTTTGTTAACGCTTTACAATTTTTTTTCCATATCAGGTGTGGCGAGAGCCTAATAACCACGAGACCGATTGCTACCTTTGCTTTGTCAAGACTTCGGGCTTCACTAAGAAAAATAAACATTGTATCGAGTACCCAAATTTCGACACCGCGATACGACCTGTGCTACATTCAAATGAGATCCCCATTCCAAAATTTAAGGGTCTGCCAACTCAAGAATTAGTTGAAGATGTTCCTGAAAATATTGTTATGCACTTTGAGGAGTCAGACACCGATTTTGACCCCAGCGTATTTGAAAGTCAAAACGATCCGCAAAAGTTTAACCAGGCCGAGTTGAATGATCTTGTAAGGGATCTAAATTTGCCAAAAAAGGCTGCGGAAATTTTAGCTTCAAGACTTAAAGAGAAAAACTTGCTTACTTCAAACACATACATTTCATTTTACAGAAAAAGAGAAGAAGAACTTGTTAAATATTTTAGAACAGAGGATAGGTTTAGTATATTGCTGCGACATAGTTGGTTTGTTAAAGAAGATGGGGGTTGAGTCTTACGATGCAAATGATTGGCTCTTGTTTTTAGACAGTTCGAAAAGAAGTCTTAAGTGTGTGTTGTTGCATAATGGCAATCTATACGGCTCGATACCGATTGGGCACTCAACAAAATTAAAAGAAAAGTATGAACATATAGAAAAGGTTTTAAATCTTATCAAATATAGGGAGCACGAGTGGATCATATGTGTTGACTTAAAAATGGTTAATTTTCTGCTAGGACAACAAGGAGGGTATACTAAATATCCCTGCTTCCTTTGCTTATGGGACAGCAGAGCCAAGGAAGAACATTATTTCAAACAAATCTGGCCAGCACGAACATCACTTACTGTCGGAGAAAAAAACGTAATTAATCCACCTTTAGTGAGCAGAGATAAAATCATATTTCCTCCTCTGCATATAAAACTAGGCCTCATTAAACAATATGTAAAAGCTTTAGATACGAACGGCGAGTGTTTCAAATACATAACTTCAAAATTTCCAAGTTTAAGTTATGAAAAAATCAAGGCGGGAATTTTCGACGGTCCACAAATAAGAACAATGATTAAAGACAGCAATTTTCCTAATGTCATGAATGAACGCGAAAAAAATGGCTGGTTCTCATTCGTGGACTTGATAGAAAACTTTTTAGGCAATTATAGGGCAGATAACTGCGAAGAAATCGTAAAAAAACTTTTAAGGGACTACAAAGAGTTAGGTTGCAATATGAGCATAAAAATGCATTTTTTGAATAGCCATCTTGACCAATTTCCAAGTAATTTAGGTGATGTAAGTGACGAACAAGGGGAGAGATTCCACCAAGATATCAAAATTATGGAGGAACGGTACCAAGGCCGCTGGGATTCCCACATGATGGCTGATTACTGCTGGTGCTTGAAAAGAGACCTGCCATCAACAAGCAAATACGCTAGAAAGTCTTACAAAAGAAAATTTTTGCCACAGTGAAAGCTTCATATCTGTTTGTTTTTTTATTTTAAGTCATTTCTATCGTTATAATGTAATTTTACTGTAGTTTGAACTGCTTGTATTCATGAAACTTGAAAAAAAAATTTAACACATGACTTAATTTTTTAGTCCTAATTTGAAAAATCTGGAAAATGGCACATAGGCTGTCGACAAGAATCAGGACCTGATAGAGCCAAACCGAGTTGAAATTCGTATTCAGCGCACCCAAATTACCTAGAATCAAGTGTCAGATATCATTCAATAAAATACGTGTTGCCCAGTGTAATAATTCTTATTTTTTATAGGTCTTTTTTTAATTTAGATGTACTTATCAGTGATCCCATTACTATGTTACGAAACTAAATGGTTCCTCTTATTGAATTAATTTAAGAAATAATTCAGTAGAATGCATGAGTAACCATGGGCGTCCGCAAGGGGGGGCGGCAAGAGGGGGCAGTTGCCCCTCCCTGGAAATTTATGTTCGCCCACGCAACGGCTTCTATAATTCTATTGCAGCTTAGTCAGTGTTTAGTTTCCAATTTAATGGCTGAAATAGTTAAAATTCGTTTGGCTTCCGGGTCCCCGACCCCGCTGGGGAAGCTTACAACGCTCCCCCAGAACCCCTAGCTGCATGCTCATGCACTTCATCGAAACATGCTCTTGATAACCCATCGTCTGTGGTTGATGCAAATGCATCACAGAGATATTTTGACACCATTCTTTTCCATGAAAATGTATCATTAGTTAAAATTCGTTTGGCTTATGGGGCTCTGGCCCGGACCCCGCTGGGGGAGCTTACAGCGCTCCCACAGACCCCCTAGCTGCATGCTCATGCACTTCATCGAAACATGCTCTTGATAACCCATCGTCTGTGGTTGATGCAAATGCATCACAGAGATATTTTGACACCATTCTTTTCCATGAAAATGTATCATTAGTTAAAATTCGTTTGGCTTATGGGGCTCTGGCCCGGACCCCGCTGGGGGAGCTTACAGCGCTCCCCCAGACCCCCTAGTTGCATGCTCAGTGCTCGCTTCGCTCGCACTTTGTGTTATCATTTTTGTAGCTGAGCCCCCTCTTGGAAAAATTCCTGCGGACGCCCCTGTGAGTAACTATTGCATGCCCAACCTCGAAGGTCACCGCACGCCACTGATATATATATATATATATATATATATATAATATATACACACACAAACTCAGAATGGTCCCCTGAGAAACTTATATGTTAAACACAGACCGTGCATGGAACAAGGAACTCTTCTGGGAAAATTAAATCCACTATAGTCCGAATAAGTAAAGGTAAATGACAAATACCATAGTTTTTCTTTTTCATGATGCTAGCCCGACGTGGGCAACGGGTCTCTCGCAAAGAGGTCCCATAAATATAGCTTCCCTCACCAGCTATCTGCAAAGCAGACAGGATCCAGCTTTGGGACAAAGTTTTAATATTGAAATACAATCGAAATGTCTTTAATTATATGTAATGTACGTATGTAAAATGTAGTTATATACAATAAAAAAAATACTTGCAAAAATTGCTGATTTTTCATAAATTTCAACTTCAAATATAAATAGCTAGGAGTGGTCAACTCTAGGTTTTAAAGCCATATTTCGATTTAGCACATAAAAATGCATCATTTGGTCACTAGTAGTCTTTGAAAATCTAAAGATTTCACTTTGCTCCCTAAAATTGACACACCCTACCATTCCATACCACTCCCCACAGACATCACACAGTATAGAAAATACATACACACACATCTAACTCACAAAGCACTGACACGACTCGGTCCAAATGCAGTCCTAGGTGCGAAGCCGCCACCCATTGACAGGTCAGAGACCAGCCTGAGCAGATTGGATCGAGTTAACTTAGCACGATTCCGATGTGGACATCACCCCAATTTACAGACATATAAACATAGACTAGACAACTCCACAGACGACACCTGCCACCTGTGCCAGGACACACCACAAACAACTGAACACATTATGTCAGACTGTACCGCTCTAGCACAACATAGAACACAACACAACATCACTAGTGCGCTGAACCTCTGGTCCACTCCGAAGAGGGCGATCGGTTATCTGCGTGCCGCCGGCTTGCTCGATCAGGGTGTGCTGATCAGCTAACCAACAACAACAACTACAGAAAAGAACGCAGCCATGAAAATCTTGAGCTTCACATTGTGTCAAGATTTGTGAATCTTAAGTTTTCATGACTATAGTTTTACTGACCAAATAAGTGAGCCTCCAATTATTGTCGGTTCAATTATTTGGTCAATAAAACTATAGAAAAGAAATCAGTCATGAAAATCCTGAGCTTTACATTGCCGCCCGTTGACAATAGATGGATTGTTCCATATTGCCCACTCCTCTCTCGACTGTTCAATGCTCACATCAATGTTGAAATGTGTAATTCCAAGTCCAAAAAATATGTCTTCAAGTATGTCAACAAGGAAACTGATATAGCTGTGTTTAGCCTTCAGAAGGATGTATCCAAGAATGATGAGGTTCAACAATATGAATTAGACCGATATATCAGCAGTAATGAGGCCATCTGGAGAATTCTGAGCTTTTCAATTCATGAAAGACATCCTACAATGGTTCATCTCAGTGTACATCTTCAGAATGGCCAAAGAGTTTACTTCATCGAAGAAAATGCACTTCATTGTGCAGCGCCTAAGCTACACAAGACACGACTCACAGGATTTTTTAACCTTTGCAGGGAAGATGAATATGCTAAGACTCTGCTCTACCACCAAGTACCCAAGTATTTCATATGGAATAGTGGAAGCAAGAAGTGGGCCCGTCGAAAAGTAGGATATAATGGGCCAGAGCATCCTAATGTCATGGCCAGTGATGCATTAGCCCGTGTTTACACTGTGCATCCTGGCAATTCAGAATGCTTTTTCTTGCGTCTACTTCTACATGAGGTCAAGGGGCCAACATCGTTCGAGGAACTGCGAACAGTGGACGGCAGAGTCTGTGAGACTTCCAAACAAGCTTGCCAATTGAGAGGACTCCTTGAAGATGATGCCCATTGGAGTAACACCCTGAATGAAGCAGCTGCTACACAGTCACCAATGATGATGCGGAATCGTTTTGCCATTATGCTCCACATGGTGCCATATCTAATCCTCGGGAACTTTGGAACAACTACAAGGAGAACCTTGCTGAGGTCATTTTGAACCGGGCACAAATGCAAAACCAAAACCTAAATGTAGATTTCTGTGATGACATTTTCAATCAAGCTCTTATAATTATTGAGGACAAACTGAAAGATTTAGGTGGCTCTGATCTCAAAAGTTTCGGTCTCCCAGAGCCACAGCGAGTTAATATCAATGAGTTATCAACTGATATCCTCAGAGAAACAAATTACAGCACTGACCAACTTGCTGAATACATACAGGAAAATGAACAACGTCTGGTTCCAGACCAGAGACAAGCTTGGACAGATTCACTGAAAATGTTTTCAGTGGAAGTGGCAGCATCTTTTTTCTGGATGCTCCAGGTGGAACAGAAAAAACTTTTCTCATCAATCTCCTTTTAGCTAAAATTAGACAGAAACATGATTGCCCTAGCAGTGGCATCATCAGGTATTGCTGCTACACTTTTAATAGGAGGAAGGACTGCTCACTCAGTATTCAAGTTGCCTTTGAATTTGGCACGTGCAGAGGCACCAACCTGCAACATTGGAAGGAGAAGTGGCAAGCTCATTGTCTAGGATGAATGCATCATGTCTCATAAAGCTGCGCTTGAAGCTGTGGACCGGACCCTGAAAGATCTTCGACGTACTGACAAACTAATAGGAGGTGTCACTATGGTCTTGGCTGGTGACTTTCGCCAAACACTCCCAGTCATTCCACGTGGAACCAAAGCAGATGAACTACAAGCATGCATCAAAGCTTCATATATCTGGAACAACTAAAGTGACCATATTTTTAAGAGCAAAAAGCGGGACACCTCTCTACCTCATATATATATATATATATATATATATATATATATATATATATATATATATATTATAACTGCAAACACGCAGTATAATTAACGTAAAGAACGACGCTTTGTATAGGAGAATATTCCGCGCAAGATGAGAGCGAAAGAACGAAACAAATGAAAAAATGAGGTAACCACCCGGGAATCGAACCCGGGATCTTCCGATTGCCGGTCAGATATGATAACCATTACACCACGGGCCTCACTCAATCAAATGTCGTAATTCCTCTACATGCGCGCAGAAACCAATGCCCCAAAGGGCACCTTTCGCATGCCGTAACATTATATACATTATACCTCATTTTTTCATTTGTTTCGTTCTTTCGCTCTCATCTTGCGCGGAATATTCTCCTATACAAAGCGTCGTTCTTTACGTTAATTATACTGCGTGTTTGCAGTTATAATGTATATAATGTTACGGCATGCGGGAGGTGCCCCTTTGGGGCATTGGTTTCTGCGCGCATGTAGAGGAATTACGACATTTGATTGAGTGAGGCCCGTGGTGTAATGGTTATCATATCTGACCGGCAATCGGAAGATCCCGGGTTCGATTCCCGGGTGGTTACCTCATTTTTTCATTTGTTTCGTTCTTTCGCTCTCATCTTGCGCGGAATATTCTCCTATACAAAGCGTCGTTCTTTACGTTAATTATACTGCGTGTTTGCAGTTATAATGTATATAATGTTACGGCATGCGGGAGGTGCCCCTTTGGGGCATTGGTTTCTGCGCGCATGTAGAGGAATTACGACATTTGATTGAGTGAGGCCCGTGGTGTAATGGTTATCATATCTGACCGGCAATCGGAAGATCCCGGGTTCGATTCCCGGGTGGTTACCTCATTTTTTTTATTTGTTTCGTTCTTTCGCTCTCATCTTGCGCGGAATATTCTCCTATACAAAGCGTCGTTCTTTACGTTATATATATATATATATATAACGTAAAGAACGACGCTTGTATAGGAGATATTCCGCGCAAGACGAGAAAGAGAAAACAACAAATGAAAAAATGAAGTACCACCTGGGAATCGAACCCGGGATCTTCCGATTGCCGGTCAGACGCGATAACCACTACACCATGGACTCCACTCTTCCAAATGCCGTAATTCCTCTACATACTCGCAGAAACCAATGCCCCAAGGGGGCACCTCCCGCTTGCCGTAACATTATATACATTCAACTGCAAAGAACACGCAGTATAAATAACGTAAAGAACGACGCTTGTATAGGAGATATTCCGCGCAAGACGAGAAAGAGAAAACAACAAATGAAAAAATGAAGTACCACCTGGGAATCGAACCCGGGATCTTCCGATTGCCGGTCAGACGCGATAACCACTACACCATGGACTCCACTCTTCCAAATGCCGTAATTCCTCTACATACTCGCAGAAACCAATGCCCCAAGGGGCACCTCCCGCTTGCCGTAACATTATATACATTCAACTGCAAAGAACACGCAGTATAAATAACGTAAAGAACGACGCTTGTATAGGAGATATTCCGCGCAAGACGAGAAAGAGAAAACAACAAATGAAAAAAATGAAGTACCACCTGGAATCGAACCCGGGATCTTCCGATTGCCGGTCAGACGCGATAACCACTACACCATGGACTCCACTCTTCCAAATGCCGTAATTCCTCTACATACTCGCAGAAACCAATGCCCCAAGGGGGCACCTCCCGCTTGCCGTAACATTATATACATTCAACTGCAAAGAACACGCAGTATAAATAACGTAAAGAACGACGCTTGTATAGGAGATATTCCGCGCAAGACGAGAAAGAGAAAACAACAAATGAAAAATGAAGTACCACCAGGGAATCGAACCCGGGATCTTCCGATTGCCGGTCAGACGCGATAACCACTACACCATGGACTCCACTCTTCCAAATGCCGTAATTCCTCTACATACTCGCAGAAACACCAATGCCCCAAGGGGCACCTCCCGCTTGCCGTAACATTATATACATTCAACTGCAAAGAACACGCAGTATAAATAACGTAAAGAACGACGCTTTGTATAGGAGATATTCCGCGCAAGACGAGAAAGAGAAAACAACATGAAAAAATGAAGTACCACCTGGGAATCGAACCCGGATCTTCCGATTGCCGGTCAGACGCGATAACCACTACACCATGGACTCCACTCTTCCAAATGCGTAATTCCTCTACATACTCGCAGAAACCAATGCCCCAAGGGGCACCTCCCGCTTGCCGTAACATTATATACATTCAACTGCAAAGAACACGCAGTATAATAACGTAAAGAACGACGCTTGTATAGGAGATATAATGTTACGGCAAGCGGGAGGTGCCCCCTTGGGGCATTGGTTTCTGCGAGTATGTAGAGGAATTACGCATTTGGAAGAGTGGAGTCCATGGTGTAGTGGTTATCGCGTCTGACCGGCAATCGGAAGATCCCGGGTTCGATTCCCAGGGTGGTACTCATTTTTTCATTTGTTGTTTTTCTCTTTCTCGTCTTGCGCGGAATATCTCCTATACAAGCGTCGTTCTTTACGTTAATTATACTGCGTGTTTTTGCAGTTATAATGTATATAATGTTACGGCAAGCGGGAGGTGCCCCTTTGGGCATTGGTTTCTGCGCGCATGTAGAGGAATTACGACATTTGATGAGTGAGGCCATGGTGTAATGGTTATCATCTGACCGGCAATCGGAAGATCCCGGGTTCGATTCCCGGTGGTTACCTCATTTTTTTTATTTGTTGTTTTCTCGCTCTCATCTTGCGCGGAATATCTCCTATACAAGCGTCGTTCTTTACGTTATTTATACTATATATATATATATATATATATATATATATATATCAGTGGCGTGCATTTAGGGCATGCAGGTCATGCACTGCATGACCATTGATTTTTCGTAAATACAAAAATAAATTTTAAAAAGTAATTTATCTAACAACATTTAAAAGCAGTAAAAAATTATTTAAAAATTGAATTAATTTGTTTGAGAGAACTAAAGGAAAATATTTTTTTTCTTAAGCCATAATAAAACCGTTTTTCTTGCATCCCAGATGCAACAAACGAATTGCATTAGTGCGGCCATTGAAAAATCCTCCGCGAGTCAGTAGTGACTCAAATTCTTTTTCGTTAAATATCGTCGACTCACATGCAATTCCGAAAATGCATCCCGCATTTAGTGCTACCCGTGCCAGTGTTCGGTGAGGATGTGTGCGTTCTGTGTTTTAACTTTTATTGCCACTTAATTTATTCATTTCTTAAATATCTTTCAAAATATCAGCCCTAATGGGTGAAATGTGTGTTATAGAAGAACTTTTGAAGAATGGTTTTTCAAAAGAGACTTTGAAGCGAGACAATTAATTATAAATCATGGAAGGCCTATGCCGAAATTACCTAATTTACGGAGTTCCAACAAGAAATGTGTGAGGCATTTTCAAACTAATTTATACGAAAGAAAAAACTGGTTAACAGGATGTGCTGAGTTAAATAAGTTATTTTGCTGGCCATGCTTGTTATTTAATTTAGAAAAAACTGTTTGGAATGAGAAGAGATACGATGATTTAAATAATCTACATGTGGCTATGCTAAAACATGAACGTTCTCAAAGACACATAAAATCTCTGATCGATCTTAAAACATTCGGAAATGTTCGCATAGACTTACAATTAGATATTCATAAGACAAAGCATACAGCAGCATAATGAAAAGGTTAAACAAAACAGAGCTATTATGCGAAGATTGATTGATGCAGTTATTTTTTTAGGTCGACAAGAGTTATCATTTCGTGGTCATTTTGAATCTGATGCATCCAATAATCGCGGGAATTATAAAGAACTTTTATATTTATTCAGTAAGTATGATGAAAAATTGGCAAACCATCTAGATACAGCTTCTATTTTCTCGGGTCTCTCAAACAGAATACAAAATGACTTGATCGATGCGGTTCAAAAGGCAATGTTGAATGAAATAGAAAATGAACTTAATCAGGCAAAATTTGTTGCTATTCTTCTAGATGAAACGTCCGATGTATCAAACTATTCACAACTTTCAACTGTTTTGCGATATGTTACAAAAGATTGTGTTGCTAAAGAACGATTTATCGGGTTTAACGATGTGAGTGCAGACCGTTCAGCAAATGCTTTATCTGAACACGTATTTAAATGCATTGAAACTTGGAAGTGTGAAAATAAATTAGTTGCACAAACCTACGATGGTGCTGCTACAATGGCAGGACAATTAAATGGGTTGCAGTCAAAGGTAAGGCAGAAATATGAATCTGCAATCTTTATTCATTGTTGTGCCCATGTGCTAAATTTAGTTCTTTCACAAGCATGCTCTGCTATGAAAGAATGCAAAATATTTTTTTCTACAATAAATGGACTGGGTACGTTTTTTACTAAATCACCCAAAAGAACCAATGCGTTGGATAATATTGTTAAAAAAAGATTTCCCAAAGCTGCAGCAACTAGGTGGAATTACTCCTCGCGTCTAGTTAATACCGCAAAAGAAAATCTAGATTTCTTAAACAGCCTTTTTGAAAACATCATTGAGAATCCTGAATCATGGGATGAAGTCACTATAAATTCTGCAATTGGATTCCGACACAATTTAAAAGATCCTGATTTCCTGTTTTTATTAGAAGTATTTAGTGATATATTTTCCTTCACTGATGTTTTATTTAACATCCTTCAGACCAAAAATCTTGACATTGTGTATTGCAAAGAGCATATAGATAAAACTAGAACAATGCTCGAAAATAAACTGGACGACTTTTTCATGTTTTATGAAACTTTGGAGGAAAAATATGGCATAGATGCAGCAAACCAAACTAAGAGATGCAGGAATAAATCTGACCAATCTGTTAACCCACAACAGCATTACAGAATCCTCTATAACAAAATTATTGGCACAATAGTTGACCAATTAAAAGTAAGATATTCATCATTAGAAGAGCTTAAATTCCTGGAGCTTCTCAATTTTAGCAAAGCTGAAGAATATTGCAAAAAATTTCCAGTGGATGCTTTAAATTCGTTAAAGACCACTTATGATGATTTTTTTTATATAATTCGTCTTCAGAGTGAACTATGTGTTTTGTATTCAATGGAGGACTTTATAAAGCAAAGTGTATGCAATTTAATGCATTATATTTATACCAAGGATCTTATTGATGCTATGCCAGAACTCTTCAAGCTTTGCAATTTGGTTTTGACAATTCCTTCTACGACTGCCTCTGTAGAGCGATCCTTTTCTGCATTGAAGAGAATTAAAACTTACCAAAGAAATACAACAGGAGAGCAAAGGATTTCAGGGTTAGCCCTTATGTCTATTGAAAAAGATTTGCTCCAACATTTAATTAAATCAGAAGATTTCTATGAAAAGATAATAAACATATTTGTCCTGAAGGATCGAAGAATTGAATTAATTTATAAATGAGGTAAGTAAATAACACTGGGGAACAAATTTCAAATTTTTGTCTATTGAATTAGATTTGACAGTTACTTCTAGGTAATTTGGGTGCGCTGAGCACGAATCTTTACTCGGTTTTGCTCTATCAGGTCCTGATTTTGCTCAACACCCCTCCTCTTTCGTCGTATTCATAAAAAGGTTTTTTTCTCAATACTCGCTAAGTCTTTTTGCAGTTACACATTATGCAACTAGGTTTTTATCTAGGTATTTGTACCTATTGTTATGGTATTGTTGTATTATGTATATTTTTATATGTATCACCCTAAAAATATTTTTAATTTTGTCATTTTTAACCCATTTTAATATTAGTAAATTAAGCTAAAAATATCATAGAATTCTAAAATTTTCTCGAGCGTTCCTGTTCTCTGTAGAGTATTCTAGAGGGACAACTAAAATATATAAAAGCGACTCGTTTCCAGAGTTAATCAGTCAATTCAATCAGTCAGTCAGTCAGTCAGTCAGTTGAGTTAGTTAATTAAGTTTGGGCATTAACATAATTTTGAATTGGCATATGATTTAGTGAGTAATTTTGTCATCGTGATTTAATATAGTTGATTTAATTAGACGTAATTTATATTGTACCTACTCATCCGTGTTTCTAGTTTAATTTCATAGATTGTAAGTACCTATTTCATAATAAGTACCTATTTAAACTAATTTTTGTGTTTATATTTCAGATTTTCTTAAATTTATATGAATTAAGGGCTTTAAATACCTTTACAAATTGGCAGAACAATCAAGCAATATGTCATCAAGCACTAGAAAGTTCAAATGCAAAAACAACCCTGATTCCTTCTGTTATATATGTGGAAATTTTACACTTCCACATCAACGAGCAAATATAACTGACTTCGTAAAAAGAGCTTACTTAGCTTATTTTGGCATAAAACTGGGGGACCAAGATAAATCGTGGGCTCCACATAAAGCCTGCACTATATGCATTGAAAGACTGCGACATTGGACGAAGGGTTCGGATTCAAAAATACCTTTTGGAGTTCCGATGGTAAGTTTATGATTTCATAAAACTAGGTAATTTAATCACTAGTATACTGTAACTTACCTAAATGTAATTGTAACTTAGGTACATAAACAAAAATTTACAGAAAATGTTTATAAGAATCTCAAATATTGCATAAGGTTGAAACACATAGAAATGTTAAATGTTTGGGTGATAACTTTTGATAAAATTCATAAAAACAAGTCTCTCGTCGCTTTTGTTAACGCTTTACAATTTTTTTTCCATATCAGGTGTGGCGAGAGCCTAATAACCACGAGACCGATTGCTACCTTTGCTTTGTCAAGACTTCGGGCTTCACTAAGAAAAATAAACATTGTATCGAGTACCCAAATTTCGACACCGCGATACGACCTGTGCTACATTCAAATGAGATCCCCATTCCAAAATTTAAGGGTCTGCCAACTCAAGAATTAGTTGAAGATGTTCCTGAAAATATTGTTATGCACTTTGAGGAGTCAGACACCGATTTTGACCCCAGCGTATTTGAAAGTCAAAACGATCCGCAAAAGTTTAACCAGGCCAAGTTGAATGATCTTGTAAGGGATCTAAATTTGCCAAAAAAGGCTGCGGAAATTTTAGCTTCAAGACTTAAAGAGAAAAACTTGCTTACTTCAAACACATACATTTCATTTTACAGAAAAAGAGAAGAAGAACTTGTTAAATATTTTAGAACAGAGGATAGGTTTAGTATATTGCTGCGACATAGTTGGTTTGTTAAAGAAGATGGGGGTTGAGTCTTACGATGCAAATGATTGGCTCTTGTTTTTAGACAGTTCGAAAAGAAGTCTTAAGTGTGTGTTGTTGCATAATGGCAATCTATACGGCTCGATACCGATTGGGCACTCAACAAAATTAAAAGAAAAGTATGAACATATAGAAAAGGTTTTAAATCTTATCAAATATAGGGAGCACGAGTGGATCATATGTGTTGACTTAAAAATGGTTAATTTTCTGCTAGGACAACAAGGAGGGTATACTAAATATCCCTGCTTCCTTTGCTTATGGGACAGCAGAGCCAAGGAAGAACATTATTTCAAACAAATCTGGCCAGCACGAACATCACTTACTGTCGGAGAAAAAAACGTAATTAATCCACCTTTAGTGAGCAGAGATAAAATCATATTTCCTCCTCTGCATATAAAACTAGGCCTCATTAAACAATATGTAAAAGCTTTAGATACGAACGGCGAGTGTTTCAAATACATAACTTCAAAATTTCCAAGTTTAAGTTATGAAAAAATCAAGGCGGGAATTTTCGACGGTCCACAAATAAGAACAATGATTAAAGACAGCAATTTTCCTAATGTCATGAATGAACGCGAAAAAAATGGCTGGTTCTCATTCGTGGACTTGATAGAAAACTTTTTAGGCAATTATAGGGCAGATAACTGCGAAGAAATCGTAAAAAAACTTTTAAGGGACTACAAAGAGTTAGGTTGCAATATGAGCATAAAAATGCATTTTTTGAATAGCCATCTTGACCAATTTCCAAGTAATTTAGGTGATGTAAGTGACGAACAAGGGGAGAGATTCCACCAAGATATCAAAATTATGGAGGAACGGTACCAAGGCCGCTGGGATTCCCACATGATGGCTGATTACTGCTGGTGCTTGAAAAGAGACCTGCCATCAACAAGCAAATACGCTAGAAAGTCTTACAAAAGAAAATTTTTGCCACAGTGAAAGCTTCATATCTGTTTGTTTTTTTATTTTAAGTCATTTCTATCGTTATAATGTAATTTTACTGTAGTTTGAACTGCTTGTATTCATGAAACTTGAAAAAAAAATTTAACACATGACTTAATTTTTTAGTCCTAATTTGAAAAATCTGGAAAATGGCACATAGGCTGTCGACAAGAATCAGGACCTGATAGAGCCAAACCGAGTTGAAATTCGTATTCAGCGCACCCAAATTACCTAGAATCAAGTGTCAGATATCATTCAATAAAATACGTGTTGCCCAGTGTAATAATTCTTATTTTTTATAGGTCTTTTTTTAATTTAGATGTACTTATCAGTGATCCCATTACTATGTTACGAAACTAAATGGTTCCTCTTATTGAATTAATTTAAGAAATAATTCAGTAGAATGCATGAGTAACCATGGGCGTCCGCAAGGGGGGGCGGCAAGAGGGGGCAGTTGCCCCTCCCTGGAAATTTATGTTCGCCCACGCAACGGCTTCTATAATTCTATTGCAGCTTAGTCAGTGTTTAGTTTCCAATTTAATGGCTGAAATAGTTAAAATTCGTTTGGCTTCCGGGTCCCCGACCCCGCTGGGGAAGCTTACAACGCTCCCCCAGAACCCCTAGCTGCATGCTCATGCACTTCATCGAAACATGCTCTTGATAACCCATCGTCTGTGGTTGATGCAAATGCATCACAGAGATATTTTGACACCATTCTTTTCCATGAAAATGTATCATTAGTTAAAATTCGTTTGGCTTATGGGGCTCTGGCCCGGACCCCGCTGGGGGAGCTTACAGCGCTCCCACAGACCCCCTAGCTGCATGCTCATGCACTTCATCGAAACATGCTCTTGATAACCCATCGTCTGTGGTTGATGCAAATGCATCACAGAGATATTTTGACACCATTCTTTTCCATGAAAATGTATCATTAGTTAAAATTCGTTTGGCTTATGGGGCTCTGGCCCGGACCCCGCTGGGGGAGCTTACAGCGCTCCCCCAGACCCCCTAGTTGCATGCTCAGTGCTCGCTTCGCTCGCACTTTGTGTTATCATTTTTGTAGCTGAGCCCCCTCTTGGAAAAATTCCTGCGGACGCCCCTGTGAGTAACTATTGCATGCCCAACCTCGAAGGTCACCGCACGCCACTGATATATATATATATATATATATATATATATATATATATATACACACACAAACTCAGAATGGTCCCCTGAGAAACTTATATGTTAAACACAGACCGTGCATGGAACAAGGAACTCTTCTGGGAAAATTAAATCCACTATAGTCCGAATAAGTAAAGGTAAATGACAAATACCATAGTTTTTCTTTTTCATGATGCTAGCCCGACGTGGGCAACGGGTCTCTCGCAAAGAGGTCCCATAATATAGCTTCCCTCACCAGCTATCTGCAAAGCAGACAGGATCCAGCTTTGGGACAAAGTTTTAATATTGAAATACAATCGAAATGTCTTTAATTATATGTAATGTACGTATGTAAAATGTAGTTATATACAATAAAAAAAATACTTGCAAAAATTGCTGATTTTTCATAAATTTCAACTTCAAATATAAATAGCTAGGAGTGGTCAACTCTAGGTTTTAAAGCCATATTTCGATTTAGCACTTAAAAATGCATCATTTGGTCACTAGTAGTCTTTGAAAATCTAAAGATTTCACTTTGCTCCCTAAAATTGACACACCCTACCATTCCATACCACTCCCCACAGACATCACACAGTATAGAAAATACATACACACACATCTAACTCACAAAGCACTGACACGACTCGGTCCAAATGCAGTCCTAGGTGCGAAGCCGCCACCCATTGACAGGTCAGAGACCAGCCTGAGCAGATTGGATCGAGTTAACTTAGCACGATTCCGATGTGGACATCACCCCAATTTACAGACATATAAACATAGACTAGACAACTCCACAGACGACACCTGCCACCTGTGCCAGGACACACCACAAACAACTGAACACATTATGTCAGACTGTACCGCTCTAGCACAACATAGAACACAACACAACATCACTAGTGCGCTGAACCTCTGGTCCACTCCGAAGAGGGCGATCGGTTATCTGCGTGCCGCCGGCTTGCTCGATCAGGGTGTGCTGATCAGCTAACCAACAACAACAACTACAGAAAAGAACGCAGCCATGAAAATCTTGAGCTTCACATTGTGTCAAGATTTGTGAATCTTAAGTTTTCATGACTATAGTTTTACTGACCAAATAAGTGAGCCTCCAATTATTGTCGGTTCAATTATTTGGTCAATAAAACTATAGAAAAGAAATCAGTCATGAAAATCCTGAGCTTTACATTGCCGCCCGTTGACAATAGATGGATTGTTCCATATTGCCCACTCCTCTCTCGACTGTTCAATGCTCACATCAATGTTGAAATGTGTAATTCCAAGTCCAAAAAATATGTCTTCAAGTATGTCAACAAGGAAACTGATATAGCTGTGTTTAGCCTTCAGAAGGATGTATCCAAGAATGATGAGGTTCAACAATATGAATTAGACCGATATATCAGCAGTAATGAGGCCATCTGGAGAATTCTGAGCTTTTCAATTCATGAAAGACATCCTACAATGGTTCATCTCAGTGTACATCTTCAGAATGGCCAAAGAGTTTACTTCATCGAAGAAAATGCACTTCATTGTGCAGCGCCTAAGCTACACAAGACACGACTCACAGGATTTTTTAACCTTTGCAGGGAAGATGAATATGCTAAGACTCTGCTCTACCACCAAGTACCCAAGTATTTCATATGGAATAGTGGAAGCAAGAAGTGGGCCCGTCGAAAAGTAGGATATAATGGGCCAGAGCATCCTAATGTCATGGCCAGTGATGCATTAGCCCGTGTTTACACTGTGCATCCTGGCAATTCAGAATGCTTTTTCTTGCGTCTACTTCTACATGAGGTCAAGGGGCCAACATCGTTCGAGGAACTGCGAACAGTGGACGGCAGAGTCTGTGAGACTTCCAAACAAGCTTGCCAATTGAGAGGACTCCTTGAAGATGATGCCCATTGGAGTAACACCCTGAATGAAGCAGCTGCTACACAGTCACCAATGATGATGCGGAATCGTTTTGCCATTATGCTCCACATGGTGCCATATCTAATCCTCGGGAACTTTGGAACAACTACAAGGAGAACCTTGCTGAGGTCATTTTGAACCGGGCACAAATGCAAAACCAAAACCTAAATGTAGATTTCTGTGATGACATTTTCAATCAAGCTCTTATAATTATTGAGGACAAACTGAAAGATTTAGGTGGCTCTGATCTCAAAAGTTTCGGTCTCCCAGAGCCACAGCGAGTTAATATCAATGAGTTATCAACTGATATCCTCAGAGAAACAAATTACAGCACTGACCAACTTGCTGAATACATACAGGAAAATGAACAACGTCTGGTTCCAGACCAGAGACAAGCTTGGACAGATTCACTGAAAATGTTTTCAGTGGAAGTGGCAGCATCTTTTTTCTGGATGCTCCAGGTGGAACAGAAAAAACTTTTCTCATCAATCTCCTTTTAGCTAAAATTAGACAGAAACATGATTGCCCTAGCAGTGGCATCATCAGGTATTGCTGCTACACTTTTAATAGGAGGAAGGACTGCTCACTCAGTATTCAAGTTGCCTTTGAATTTGGCACGTGCAGAGGCACCAACCTGCAACATTGGAAGGAGAAGTGGCAAGCTCATTGTCTAGGATGAATGCATCATGTCTCATAAAGCTGCGCTTGAAGCTGTGGACCGGACCCTGAAAGATCTTCGACGTACTGACAAACTAATAGGAGGTGTCACTATGGTCTTGGCTGGTGACTTTCGCCAAACACTCCCAGTCATTCCACGTGGAACCAAAGCAGATGAACTACAAGCATGCATCAAAGCTTCATATATCTGGAACAACTAAAGTGACCATATTTTTAAGAGCAAAAAGCGGGACACCTCTCTACCTCATATATATATATATTATAACTGCAAACACGCAGTATAATTAACGTAAAGAACGACGCTTTGTATAGGAGAATATTCCGCGCAAGATGAGAGCGAAAGAACGAAACAAATGAAAAAATGAGGTAACCACCCGGGAATCGAACCCGGGATCTTCCGATTGCCGGTCAGATATGATAACCATTACACCACGGGCCTCACTCAATCAAATGTCGTAATTCCTCTACATGCGCGCAGAAACCAATGCCCCAAAGGGCACCTTTCGCATGCCGTAACATTATATACATTATACCTCATTTTTTCATTTGTTTCGTTCTTTCGCTCTCATCTTGCGCGGAATATTCTCCTATACAAAGCGTCGTTCTTTACGTTAATTATACTGCGTGTTTGCAGTTATAATGTATATAATGTTACGGCATGCGGGAGGTGCCCCTTTGGGGCATTGGTTTCTGCGCGCATGTAGAGGAATTACGACATTTGATTGAGTGAGGCCCGTGGTGTAATGGTTATCATATCTGACCGGCAATCGGAAGATCCCGGGTTCGATTCCCGGGTGGTTACCTCATTTTTTCATTTGTTTCGTTCTTTCGCTCTCATCTTGCGCGGAATATTCTCCTATACAAAGCGTCGTTCTTTACGTTAATTATACTGCGTGTTTGCAGTTATAATGTATATAATGTTACGGCATGCGGGAGGTGCCCCTTTGGGGCATTGGTTTCTGCGCGCATGTAGAGGAATTACGACATTTGATTGAGTGAGGCCCGTGGTGTAATGGTTATCATATCTGACCGGCAATCGGAAGATCCCGGGTTCGATTCCCGGGTGGTTACCTCATTTTTTTTATTTGTTTCGTTCTTTCGCTCTCATCTTGCGCGGAATATTCTCCTATACAAAGCGTCGTTCTTTACGTTATATATATATATATTATATATATATCAGTGGCGTGCATTTAGGGCATGCAGGTCATGCACTGCATGACCATTGATTTTTCGTAAATACAAAAATAAATTTTAAAAAGTAATTTATCTAACAACATTTAAAAGCAGTAAAAAATTATTTAAAAATTGAATTAATTTGTTTGAGAGAACTAAAGGAAAATATTTTTTTTCTTAAGCCATAATAAAACCGTTTTTCTTGCATCCCAGATGCAACAAACGAATTGCATTAGTGCGGCCATTGAAAAATCCTCCGCGAGTCAGTAGTGACTCAAATTCTTTTTCGTTAAATATCGTCGACTCACATGCAATTCCGAAAATGCATCCCGCATTTAGTGCTACCCGTGCCAGTGTTCGGTGAGGATGTGCGCGTTCTGTGTTTTAACTTTTATTGCCACTTAATTTATTCATTTCTTAAATATCTTTCAAAATATCAGCCCTAATGGGTGAAATGTGTGTTATAGAAGAACTTTTGAAGAATGGTTTTTCAAAAAGAGACTTTGAAGCGAGACAATTAATTATAAATCATGGAAGGCCTATGCCGAAATTACCTAATTTACGGAGTTCCAACAAGAAATGTGTGAGGCATTTTCAAACTAATTTATACGAAAGAAAAAACTGGTTAACAGGATGTGCTGAGTTAAATAAGTTATTTTGCTGGCCATGCTTGTTATTTAATTTAGAAAAAACTGTTTGGAATGAGAAGAGATACGATGATTTAAATAATCTACATGTGGCTATGCTAAAACATGAACGTTCTCAAAGACACATAAAATCTCTGATCGATCTTAAAACATTCGGAAATGTTCGCATAGACTTACAATTAGATATTCATAAGACAAAGCATACAGCAGCATAATGAAAAGGTTAAACAAAACAGAGCTATTATGCGAAGATTGATTGATGCAGTTATTTTTTTAGGTCGACAAGAGTTATCATTTCGTGGTCATTTTGAATCTGATGCATCCAATAATCGCGGGAATTATAAAGAACTTTTATATTTATTCAGTAAGTATGATGAAAAATTGGCAAACCATCTAGATACAGCTTCTATTTTCTCGGGTCTCTCAAACAGAATACAAAATGACTTGATCGATGCGGTTCAAAAGGCAATGTTGAATGAAATAGAAAATGAACTTAATCAGGCAAAATTTGTTGCTATTCTTCTAGATGAAACGTCCGATGTATCAAACTATTCACAACTTTCAACTGTTTTGCGATATGTTACAAAAGATTGTGTTGCTAAAGAACGATTTATCGGGTTTAACGATGTGAGTGCAGACCGTTCAGCAAATGCTTTATCTGAACACGTATTTAAATGCATTGAAACTTGGAAGTGTGAAAATAAATTAGTTGCACAAACCTACGATGGTGCTGCTACAATGGCAGGACAATTAAATGGGTTGCAGTCAAAGGTAAGGCAGAAATATGAATCTGCAATCTTTATTCATTGTTGTGCCCATGTGCTAAATTTAGTTCTTTCACAAGCATGCTCTGCTATGAAAGAATGCAAAATATTTTTTTCTACAATAAATGGACTGGGTACGTTTTTTACTAAATCACCCAAAAGAACCAATGCGTTGGATAATATTGTTAAAAAAAGATTTCCCAAAGCTGCAGCAACTAGGTGGAATTACTCCTCGCGTCTAGTTAATACCGCAAAAGAAAATCTAGATTTCTTAAACAGCCTTTTTGAAAACATCATTGAGAATCCTGAATCATGGGATGAAGTCACTATAAATTCTGCAATTGGATTCCAACACAATTTAAAAGATCCTGATTTCCTGTTTTTATTAGAAGTATTTAGTGATATATTTTCCTTCACTGATGTTTTATTTAACATCCTTCAGACCAAAAATCTTGACATTGTGTATTGCAAAGAGCATATAGATAAAACTAGAACAATGCTCGAAAATAAACTGGACGACTTTTTCATGTTTTGAAACTTTGGAGGAAAAATATGGCATAGATGCAGCAAACCAAACTAAGAGATGCAGGAATAAATCTGACCAATCTGTTAACCCACAACAGCATTACAGAATCCTCTATAACAAAATTATTGGCACAATAGTTGACCAATTAAAAGTAAGATATTCATCATTAGAAGAGCTTAAATTCCTGGAGCTTCTCAATTTTAGCAAAGCTGAAGAATATTGCAAAAAATTTCCAGTGGATGCTTTAAATTCGTTAAAGACCACTTATGATGATTTTTTTTATATAATTCGTCTTCAGAGTGAACTATGTGTTTTGTATTCAATGGAGGACTTTATAAAGCAAAGTGTATGCAATTTAATGCATTATATTTATACCAAGGATCTTATTGATGCTATGCCAGAACTCTTCAAGCTTTGCAATTTGGTTTTGACAATTCCTTCTACGACTGCCTCTGTAGAGCGATCCTTTTCTGCATTGAAGAGAATTAAAACTTACCAAAGAAATACAACAGGAGAGCAAAGGATTTCAGGGTTAGCCCTTATGTCTATTGAAAAAGATTTGCTCCAACATTTAATTAAATCAGAAGATTTCTATGAAAAGATAATAAACATATTTGTCCTGAAGGATCGAAGAATTGAATTAATTTATAAATGAGGTAAGTAAATAACACTGGGGAACAAATTTCAAATTTTTGTCTATTGAATTAGATTTGACAGTTACTTCTAGGTAATTTGGGTGCGCTGAGCACGAATCTTTACTCGGTTTTGCTCTATCAGGTCCTGATTTTGCTCAACACCCCTCCTCTTTCGTCGTATTCATAAAAAGGTTTTTTTCTCAATACTCGCTAAGTCTTTTTGCAGTTACACATTATGCAACTAGGTTTTTATCTAGGTATTTGTACCTATTGTTATGGTATTGTTGTATTATGTATATTTTTATATGTATCACCCTAAAAATATTTTTAATTTTGTCATTTTTAACCCATTTTAATATTAGTAAATTAAGCTAAAAATATCATAGAATTCTAAAATTTTCTCGAGCGTTCCTGTTCTCTGTAGAGTATTCTAGAGGGACAACTAAAATATATAAAAGCGACTCGTTTCCAGAGTTAATCAGTCAATTCAATCAGTCAGTCAGTCAGTCAGTCAGTTGAGTTAGTTAATTAAGTTTGGGCATTAACATAATTTTGAATTGGCATATGATTTAGTGAGTAATTTTGTCATCGTGATTTAATATAGTTGATTTAATTAGACGTAATTTATATTGTACCTACTCATCCGTGTTTCTAGTTTAATTTCATAGATTGTAAGTACCTATTTCATAATAAGTACCTATTTAAACTAATTTTTGTGTTTATATTTCAGATTTTCTTAAATTTATATGAATTAAGGGCTTTAAATACCTTTACAAATTGGCAGAACAATCAAGCAATATGTCATCAAGCACTAGAAAGTTCAAATGCAAAAACAACCCTGATTCCTTCTGTTATATATGTGGAAATTTTACACTTCCACATCAACGAGCAAATATAACTGACTTCGTAAAAAGAGCTTACTTAGCTTATTTTGGCATAAAACTGGGGGACCAAGATAAATCGTGGGCTCCACATAAAGCCTGCACTATATGCATTGAAAGACTGCGACATTGGACGAAGGGTTCGGATTCAAAAATACCTTTTGGAGTTCCGATGGTAAGTTTATGATTTCATAAAACTAGGTAATTTAATCACTAGTATACTGTAACTTACCTAAATGTAATTGTAACTTAGGTACATAAACAAAAATTTACAGAAAATGTTTATAAGAATCTCAAATATTGCATAAGGTTGAAACACATAGAAATGTTAAATGTTTGGGTGATAACTTTTGATAAAATTCATAAAAACAAGTCTCTCGTCGCTTTTGTTAACGCTTTACAATTTTTTTTCCATATCAGGTGTGGCGAGAGCCTAATAACCACGAGACCGATTGCTACCTTTGCTTTGTCAAGACTTCGGGCTTCACTAAGAAAAATAAACATTGTATCGAGTACCCAAATTTCGACACCGCGATACGACCTGTGCTACATTCAAATGAGATCCCCATTCCAAAATTTAAGGGTCTGCCAACTCAAGAATTAGTTGAAGATGTTCCTGAAAATATTGTTATGCACTTTGAGGAGTCAGACACCGATTTTGACCCCAGCGTATTTGAAAGTCAAAACGATCCGCAAAAGTTTAACCAGGCCGAGTTGAATGATCTTGTAAGGGATCTAAATTTGCCAAAAAAGGCTGCGGAAATTTTAGCTTCAAGACTTAAAGAGAAAAACTTGCTTACTTCAAACACATACATTTCATTTTACAGAAAAAGAGAAGAAGAACTTGTTAAATATTTTAGAACAGAGGATAGGTTTAGTATATTGCTGCGACATAGTTGGTTTGTTAAAGAAGATGGGGGTTGAGTCTTACGATGCAAATGATTGGCTCTTGTTTTTAGACAGTTCGAAAAGAAGTCTTAAGTGTGTGTTGTTGCATAATGGCAATCTATACGGCTCGATACCGATTGGGCACTCAACAAAATTAAAAGAAAAGTATGAACATATAGAAAAGGTTTTAAATCTTATCAAATATAGGGAGCACGAGTGGATCATATGTGTTGACTTAAAAATGGTTAATTTTCTGCTAGGACAACAAGGAGGGTATACTAAATATCCCTGCTTCCTTTGCTTATGGGACAGCAGAGCCAAGGAAGAACATTATTTCAAACAAATCTGGCCAGCACGAACATCACTTACTGTCGGAGAAAAAAACGTAATTAATCCACCTTTAGTGAGCAGAGATAAAATCATATTTCCTCCTCTGCATATAAAACTAGGCCTCATTAAACAATATGTAAAAGCTTTAGATACGAACGGCGAGTGTTTCAAATACATAACTTCAAAATTTCCAAGTTTAAGTTATGAAAAAATCAAGGCGGGAATTTTCGACGGTCCACAAATAAGAACAATGATTAAAGACAGCAATTTTCCTAATGTCATGAATGAACGCGAAAAAAATGGCTGGTTCTCATTCGTGGACTTGATAGAAAACTTTTTAGGCAATTATAGGGCAGATAACTGCGAAGAAATCGTAAAAAAACTTTTAAGGGACTACAAAGAGTTAGGTTGCAATATGAGCATAAAAATGCATTTTTTGAATAGCCATCTTGACCAATTTCCAAGTAATTTAGGTGATGTAAGTGACGAACAAGGGGAGAGATTCCACCAAGATATCAAAATTATGGAGGAACGGTACCAAGGCCGCTGGGATTCCCACATGATGGCTGATTACTGCTGGTGCTTGAAAAGAGACCTGCCATCAACAAGCAAATACGCTAGAAAGTCTTACAAAAGAAAATTTTTGCCACAGTGAAAGCTTCATATCTGTTTGTTTTTTTATTTTAAGTCATTTCTATCGTTATAATGTAATTTTACTGTAGTTTGAACTGCTTGTATTCATGAAACTTGAAAAAAAAATTTAACACATGACTTAATTTTTTAGTCCTAATTTGAAAAATCTGGAAAATGGCACATAGGCTGTCGACAAGAATCAGGACCTGATAGAGCCAAACCGAGTTGAAATTCGTATTCAGCGCACCCAAATTACCTAGAATCAAGTGTCAGATATCATTCAATAAAATACGTGTTGCCCAGTGTAATAATTCTTATTTTTTATAGGTCTTTTTTTAATTTAGATGTACTTATCAGTGATCCCATTACTATGTTACGAAACTAAATGGTTCCTCTTATTGAATTAATTTAAGAAATAATTCAGTAGAATGCATGAGTAACCATGGGCGTCCGCAAGGGGGGGCGGCAAGAGGGGGCAGTTGCCCCTCCCTGGAAATTTATGTTCGCCCACGCAACGGCTTCTATAATTCTATTGCAGCTTAGTCAGTGTTTAGTTTCCAATTTAATGGCTGAAATAGTTAAAATTCGTTTGGCTTCCGGGTCCCCGACCCCGCTGGGGAAGCTTACAACGCTCCCCCAGAACCCCTAGCTGCATGCTCATGCACTTCATCGAAACATGCTCTTGATAACCCATCGTCTGTGGTTGATGCAAATGCATCACAGAGATATTTTGACACCATTCTTTTCCATGAAAATGTATCATTAGTTAAAATTCGTTTGGCTTATGGGGCTCTGGCCCGGACCCCGCTGGGGGAGCTTACAGCGCTCCCACAGACCCCCTAGCTGCATGCTCATGCACTTCATCGAAACATGCTCTTGATAACCCATCGTCTGTGGTTGATGCAAATGCATCACAGAGATATTTTGACACCATTCTTTTCCATGAAAATGTATCATTAGTTAAAATTCGTTTGGCTTATGGGGCTCTGGCCCGGACCCCGCTGGGGGAGCTTACAGCGCTCCCCCAGACCCCCTAGTTGCATGCTCAGTGCTCGCTTCGCTCGCACTTTGTGTTATCATTTTTGTAGCTGAGCCCCCTCTTGGAAAAATTCCTGCGGACGCCCCTGTGAGTAACTATTGCATGCCCAACCTCGAAGGTCACCGCACGCCACTGATATATATATATATTATATATATATATATATATATACACACACAAACTCAGAATGGTCCCCTGAGAAACTTATATGTTAAACACAGACCGTGCATGGAACAAGGAACTCTTCTGGGAAAATTAAATCCACTATAGTCCGAATAAGTAAAGGTAAATGACAAATACCATAGTTTTTCTTTTTCATGATGCTAGCCCGACGTGGGCAACGGGTCTCTCGCAAAGAGGTCCCATAAATATAGCTTCCCTCACCAGCTATCTGCAAAGCAGACAGGATCCAGCTTTGGGACAAAGTTTTAATATTGAAATACAATCGAAATGTCTTTAATTATATGTAATGTACGTATGTAAAATGTAGTTATATACAATAAAAAAAATACTTGCAAAAATTGCTGATTTTTCATAAATTTCAACTTCAAATATAAATAGCTAGGAGTGGTCAACTCTAGGTTTTAAAGCCATATTTCGATTTAGCACTTAAAAATGCATCATTTGGTCACTAGTAGTCTTTGAAAATCTAAAGATTTCACTTTGCTCCCTAAAATTGACACACCCTACCATTCCATACCACTCCCCACAGACATCACACAGTATAGAAAATACATACACACACATCTAACTCACAAAGCACTGACACGACTCGGTCCAAATGCAGTCCTAGGTGCGAAGCCGCCACCCATTGACAGGTCAGAGACCAGCCTGAGCAGATTGGATCGAGTTAACTTAGCACGATTCCGATGTGGACATCACCCCAATTTACAGACATATAAACATAGACTAGACAACTCCACAGACGACACCTGCCACCTGTGCCAGGACACACCACAAACAACTGAACACATTATGTCAGACTGTACCGCTCTAGCACAACATAGAACACAACACAACATCACTAGTGCGCTGAACCTCTGGTCCACTCCGAAGAGGGCGATCGGTTATCTGCGTGCCGCCGGCTTGCTCGATCAGGGTGTGCTGATCAGCTAACCAACAACAACAACTACAGAAAAGAACGCAGCCATGAAAATCTTGAGCTTCACATTGTGTCAAGATTTGTGAATCTTAAGTTTTCATGACTATAGTTTTACTGACCAAATAAGTGAGCCTCCAATTATTGTCGGTTCAATTATTTGGTCAATAAAACTATAGAAAAGAAATCAGTCATGAAAATCCTGAGCTTTACATTGCCGCCCGTTGACAATAGATGGATTGTTCCATATTGCCCACTCCTCTCTCGACTGTTCAATGCTCACATCAATGTTGAAATGTGTAATTCCAAGTCCAAAAAATATGTCTTCAAGTATGTCAACAAGGAAACTGATATAGCTGTGTTTAGCCTTCAGAAGGATGTATCCAAGAATGATGAGGTTCAACAATATGAATTAGACCGATATATCAGCAGTAATGAGGCCATCTGGAGAATTCTGAGCTTTTCAATTCATGAAAGACATCCTACAATGGTTCATCTCAGTGTACATCTTCAGAATGGCCAAAGAGTTTACTTCATCGAAGAAAATGCACTTCATTGTGCAGCGCCTAAGCTACACAAGACACGACTCACAGGATTTTTTAACCTTTGCAGGGAAGATGAATATGCTAAGACTCTGCTCTACCACCAAGTACCCAAGTATTTCATATGGAATAGTGGAAGCAAGAAGTGGGCCCGTCGAAAAGTAGGATATAATGGGCCAGAGCATCCTAATGTCATGGCCAGTGATGCATTAGCCCGTGTTTACACTGTGCATCCTGGCAATTCAGAATGCTTTTTCTTGCGTCTACTTCTACATGAGGTCAAGGGGCCAACATCGTTCGAGGAACTGCGAACAGTGGACGGCAGAGTCTGTGAGACTTCCAAACAAGCTTGCCAATTGAGAGGACTCCTTGAAGATGATGCCCATTGGAGTAACACCCTGAATGAAGCAGCTGCTACACAGTCACCAATGATGATGCGGAATCGTTTTGCCATTATGCTCCACATGGTGCCATATCTAATCCTCGGGAACTTTGGAACAACTACAAGGAGAACCTTGCTGAGGTCATTTTGAACCGGGCACAAATGCAAAACCAAAACCTAAATGTAGATTTCTGTGATGACATTTTCAATCAAGCTCTTATAATTATTGAGGACAAACTGAAAGATTTAGGTGGCTCTGATCTCAAAAGTTTCGGTCTCCCAGAGCCACAGCGAGTTAATATCAATGAGTTATCAACTGATATCCTCAGAGAAACAAATTACAGCACTGACCAACTTGCTGAATACATACAGGAAAATGAACAACGTCTGGTTCCAGACCAGAGACAAGCTTGGACAGATTCACTGAAAATGTTTTCAGTGGAAGTGGCAGCATCTTTTTTCTGGATGCTCCAGGTGGAACAGAAAAAACTTTTCTCATCAATCTCCTTTTAGCTAAAATTAGACAGAAACATGATTGCCCTAGCAGTGGCATCATCAGGTATTGCTGCTACACTTTTAATAGGAGGAAGGACTGCTCACTCAGTATTCAAGTTGCCTTTGAATTTGGCACGTGCAGAGGCACCAACCTGCAACATTGGAAGGAGAAGTGGCAAGCTCATTGTCTAGGATGAATGCATCATGTCTCATAAAGCTGCGCTTGAAGCTGTGGACCGGACCCTGAAAGATCTTCGACGTACTGACAAACTAATAGGAGGTGTCACTATGGTCTTGGCTGGTGACTTTCGCCAAACACTCCCAGTCATTCCACGTGGAACCAAAGCAGATGAACTACAAGCATGCATCAAAGCTTCATATATCTGGAACAACTAAAGTGACCATATTTTTAAGAGCAAAAAGCGGGACACCTCTCTACCTCATATATATATATATATATATATATATATATATATATATATATATATATATTATAACTGCAAACACGCAGTATAATTAACGTAAAGAACGACGCTTTGTATAGGAGAATATTCCGCGCAAGATGAGAGCGAAAGAACGAAACAAATGAAAAAATGAGGTAACCACCCGGGAATCGAACCCGGGATCTTCCGATTGCCGGTCAGATATGATAACCATTACACCACGGGCCTCACTCAATCAAATGTCGTAATTCCTCTACATGCGCGCAGAAACCAATGCCCCAAAGGGCACCTTTCGCATGCCGTAACATTATATACATTATACCTCATTTTTTCATTTGTTTCGTTCTTTCGCTCTCATCTTGCGCGGAATATTCTCCTATACAAAGCGTCGTTCTTTACGTTAATTATACTGCGTGTTTGCAGTTATAATGTATATAATGTTACGGCATGCGGGAGGTGCCCCTTTGGGGCATTGGTTTCTGCGCGCATGTAGAGGAATTACGACATTTGATTGAGTGAGGCCCGTGGTGTAATGGTTATCATATCTGACCGGCAATCGGAAGATCCCGGGTTCGATTCCCGGGTGGTTACCTCATTTTTTCATTTGTTTCGTTCTTTCGCTCTCATCTTGCGCGGAATATTCTCCTATACAAAGCGTCGTTCTTTACGTTAATTATACTGCGTGTTTGCAGTTATAATGTATATAATGTTACGGCATGCGGGAGGTGCCCCTTTGGGGCATTGGTTTCTGCGCGCATGTAGAGGAATTACGACATTTGATTGAGTGAGGCCCGTGGTGTAATGGTTATCATATCTGACCGGCAATCGGAAGATCCCGGGTTCGATTCCCGGGTGGTTACCTCATTTTTTTTATTTGTTTCGTTCTTTCGCTCTCATCTTGCGCGGAATATTCTCCTATACAAAGCGTCGTTCTTTACGTTATATATATATATATATATATAACGTAAAGAACGACGCTTGTATAGGAGATATTCCGCGCAAGACGAGAAAGAGAAAACAACAAATGAAAAAATGAAGTACCACCTGGGAATCGAACCCGGGATCTTCCGATTGCCGGTCAGACGCGATAACCACTACACCATGGACTCCACTCTTCCAAATGCCGTAATTCCTCTACATACTCGCAGAAACCAATGCCCCAAGGGGGCACCTCCCGCTTGCCGTAACATTATATACATTCAACTGCAAAGAACACGCAGTATAAATAACGTAAAGAACGACGCTTGTATAGGAGATATTCCGCGCAAGACGAGAAAGAGAAAACAACAAATGAAAAAATGAAGTACCACCTGGGAATCGAACCCGGGATCTTCCGATTGCCGGTCAGACGCGATAACCACTACACCATGGACTCCACTCTTCCAAATGCCGTAATTCCTCTACATACTCGCAGAAACCAATGCCCCAAGGGGGCACCTCCCGCTTGCCGTAACATTATATACATTCAACTGCAAAGAACACGCAGTATAAAAACGTAAAGAACGACGCTTGTATAGGAGATATTCCGCGCAAGACGAGAAAGAGAAAACAACAAATGAAAAAAATGAAGTACCACCTGGAATCGAACCCGGGATCTTCCGATTGCCGGTCAGACGCGATAACCACTACACCATGGACTCCACTCTTCCAAATGCCGTAATTCCTCTACATACTCGCAGAAACCAATGCCCCAAGGGGGCACCTCCCGCTTGCCGTAACATTATATACATTCAACTGCAAAGAACACGCAGTATAAATAACGTAAAGAACGACGCTTGTATAGGAGATATTCCGCGCAAGACGAGAAAGAGAAAACAACAAATGAAAAATGAAGTACCACCAGGGAATCGAACCCGGGATCTTCCGATTGCCGGTCAGACGCGATAACCACTACACCATGGACTCCACTCTTCCAAATGCCGTAATTCCTCTACATACTCGCAGAAACCAATGCCCCAAGGGGCACCTCCCGCTTGCCGTAACATTATATACATTCAACTGCAAAGAACACGCAGTATAAATAACGTAAAGAACGACGCTTGTATAGGAGATATTCCGCGCAAGACGAGAAAGAGAAAACAACAAATGAAAAAATGAAGTACCACCTGGGATCGAACCCGGATCTTCCGATTGCCGGTCAGACGCGATAACCACTACACCATGGACTCCACTCTTCCAAATGCCGTAATTCCTCTACATACTCGCAGAAACCAATGCCCCAAGGGGGCACCTCCCGCTTGCCGTAACATTATATACATTCAACTGCAAAGAACACGCAGTATAAATAACGTAAAGAACGACGCTTGTATAGGAGATATAATGTTACGGCAAGCGGGAGGTGCCCCCTTGGGGCATTGGTTTCTGCGAGTATGTAGAGGAATTACGGCATTTGGAAGAGTGGAGTCCATGGTGTAGTGGTTATCGCGTCTGACCGGCAATCGGAAGATCCCGGGTTCGATTCCCAGGTGGTACTTCATTTTTTCATTTGTTGTTTTCTCTTTCTCGTCTTGCGCGGAATATCTCCTATACAAGCGTCGTTCTTTACGTTATTTATACTGCGTGTTCTTTGCAGTTGAATGTATATAATGTTACGGCAAGCGGGAGGTGCCCCTTGGGGCATTGGTTTCTGCGAGTATGTAGAGGAATTACGGCATTTGAAGAGTGAGTCCATGGTGTAGTGGTTATCGCGTCTGACCGGCAATCGGAAGATCCCGGGTTCGATTCCCAGGTGGTACTCATTTTTTCATTTGTTGTTTTCTCTTTCTCGTCTTGCGCGGAATATCTCCTATACAAGCGTCGTTCTTTACGTTATTATATACTGCGTGTTCTTTGCAGTATATATATATATATATATATATAATATTATCAGTGGCGTGCATTTAGGGCATGCAGGTCATGCACTGCATGACCATTGATTTTTCGTAAATACAAAAATAAATTTTAAAAAGTAATTTATCTAACAACATTTAAAAGCAGTAAAAAATTATTTAAAAATTGAATTAATTTGTTTGAGAGAACTAAAGGAAAATATTTTTTTTCTTAAGCCATAATAAAACCGTTTTTCTTGCATCCCAGATGCAACAAACGAATTGCATTAGTGCGGCCATTGAAAAATCCTCCGCGAGTCAGTAGTGACTCAAATTCTTTTTCGTTAAATATCGTCGACTCACATGCAATTCCGAAAATGCATCCCGCATTTAGTGCTACCCGTGCCAGTGTTCGGTGAGGATGTGTGCGTTCTGTGTTTTAACTTTTATTGCCACTTAATTTATTCATTTCTTAAATATCTTTCAAAATATCAGCCCTAATGGGTGAAATGTGTGTTATAGAAGAACTTTTGAAGAATGGTTTTTCAAAAAGAGACTTTGAAGCGAGACAATTAATTATAAATCATGGAAGGCCTATGCCGAAATTACCTAATTTACGGAGTTCCAACAAGAAATGTGTGAGGCATTTTCAAACTAATTTATACGAAAGAAAAAACTGGTTAACAGGATGTGCTGAGTTAAATAAGTTATTTTGCTGGCCATGCTTGTTATTTAATTTAGAAAAAACTGTTTGGAATGAGAAGAGATACGATGATTTAAATAATCTACATGTGGCTATGCTAAAACATGAACGTTCTCAAAGACACATAAAATCTCTGATCGATCTTAAAACATTCGGAAATGTTCGCATAGACTTACAATTAGATATTCATAAGACAAAGCATACAGCAGCATAATGAAAAGGTTAAACAAAACAGAGCTATTATGCGAAGATTGATTGATGCAGTTATTTTTTTAGGTCGACAAGAGTTATCATTTCGTGGTCATTTTGAATCTGATGCATCCAATAATCGCGGGAATTATAAAGAACTTTTATATTTATTCAGTAAGTATGATGAAAAATTGGCAAACCATCTAGATACAGCTTCTATTTTCTCGGGTCTCTCAAACAGAATACAAAATGACTTGATCGATGCGGTTCAAAAGGCAATGTTGAATGAAATAGAAAATGAACTTAATCAGGCAAAATTTGTTGCTATTCTTCTAGATGAAACGTCCGATGTATCAAACTATTCACAACTTTCAACTGTTTTGCGATATGTTACAAAAGATTGTGTTGCTAAAGAACGATTTATCGGGTTTAACGATGTGAGTGCAGACCGTTCAGCAAATGCTTTATCTGAACACGTATTTAAATGCATTGAAACTTGGAAGTGTGAAAATAAATTAGTTGCACAAACCTACGATGGTGCTGCTACAATGGCAGGACAATTAAATGGGTTGCAGTCAAAGGTAAGGCAGAAATATGAATCTGCAATCTTTATTCATTGTTGTGCCCATGTGCTAAATTTAGTTCTTTCACAAGCATGCTCTGCTATGAAAGAATGCAAAATATTTTTTTCTACAATAAATGGACTGGGTACGTTTTTTACTAAATCACCCAAAAGAACCAATGCGTTGGATAATATTGTTAAAAAAAGATTTCCCAAAGCTGCAGCAACTAGGTGGAATTACTCCTCGCGTCTAGTTAATACCGCAAAAGAAAATCTAGATTTCTTAAACAGCCTTTTTGAAAACATCATTGAGAATCCTGAATCATGGGATGAAGTCACTATAAATTCTGCAATTGGATTCCGACACAATTTAAAAGATCCTGATTTCCTGTTTTTATTAGAAGTATTTAGTGATATATTTTCCTTCACTGATGTTTTATTTAACATCCTTCAGACCAAAAATCTTGACATTGTGTATTGCAAAGAGCATATAGATAAAACTAGAACAATGCTCGAAAATAAACTGGACGACTTTTTCATGTTTTATGAAACTTTGGAGGAAAAATATGGCATAGATGCAGCAAACCAAACTAAGAGATGCAGGAATAAATCTGACCAATCTGTTAACCCACAACAGCATTACAGAATCCTCTATAACAAAATTATTGGCACAATAGTTGACCAATTAAAAGTAAGATATTCATCATTAGAAGAGCTTAAATTCCTGGAGCTTCTCAATTTTAGCAAAGCTGAAGAATATTGCAAAAATTTCCAGTGGATGCTTTAAATTCGTTAAAGACCACTTATGATGATTTTTTTTATATAATTCGTCTTCAGAGTGAACTATGTGTTTTGTATTCAATGGAGGACTTTATAAAGCAAAGTGTATGCAATTTAATGCATTATATTTATACCAAGGATCTTATTGATGCTATGCCAGAACTCTTCAAGCTTTGCAATTTGGTTTTGACAATTCCTTCTACGACTGCCTCTGTAGAGCGATCCTTTTCTGCATTGAAGAGAATTAAAACTTACCAAAGAAATACAACAGGAGAGCAAAGGATTTCAGGGTTAGCCCTTATGTCTATTGAAAAAGATTTGCTCCAACATTTAATTAAATCAGAAGATTTCTATGAAAAGATAATAAACATATTTGTCCTGAAGGATCGAAGAATTGAATTAATTTATAAATGAGGTAAGTAAATAACACTGGGGAACAAATTTCAAATTTTTGTCTATTGAATTAGATTTGACAGTTACTTCTAGGTAATTTGGGTGCGCTGAGCACGAATCTTTACTCGGTTTTGCTCTATCAGGTCCTGATTTTGCTCAACACCCCTCCTCTTTCGTCGTATTCATAAAAGGTTTTTTTCTCAATACTCGCTAAGTCTTTTTGCAGTTACACATTATGCAACTAGGTTTTTATCTAGGTATTTGTACCTATTGTTATGGTATTGTTGTATTATGTATATTTTTATATGTATCACCCTAAAAATATTTTTAATTTTGTCATTTTTAACCCATTTTAATATTAGTAAATTAAGCTAAAAATATCATAGAATTCTAAAATTTTCTCGAGCGTTCCTGTTCTCTGTAGAGTATTCTAGAGGGACAACTAAAATATATAAAAGCGACTCGTTTCCAGAGTTAATCAGTCAATTCAATCAGTCAGTCAGTCAGTCAGTCAGTTGAGTTAGTTAATTAAGTTTGGGCATTAACATAATTTTGAATTGGCATATGATTTAGTGAGTAATTTTGTCATCGTGATTTAATATAGTTGATTTAATTAGACGTAATTTATATTGTACCTACTCATCCGTGTTTCTAGTTTAATTTCATAGATTGTAAGTACCTATTTCATAATAAGTACCTATTTAAACTAATTTTTGTGTTTATATTTCAGATTTTCTTAAATTTATATGAATTAAGGGCTTTAAATACCTTTACAAATTGGCAGAACAATCAAGCAATATGTCATCAAGCACTAGAAAGTTCAAATGCAAAAACAACCCTGATTCCTTCTGTTATATATGTGGAAATTTTACACTTCCACATCAACGAGCAAATATAACTGACTTCGTAAAAAGAGCTTACTTAGCTTATTTTGGCATAAAACTGGGGGACCAAGATAAATCGTGGGCTCCACATAAAGCCTGCACTATATGCATTGAAAGACTGCGACATTGGACGAAGGGTTCGGATTCAAAAATACCTTTTGGAGTTCCGATGGTAAGTTTATGATTTCATAAAACTAGGTAATTTAATCACTAGTATACTGTAACTTACCTAAATGTAATTGTAACTTAGGTACATAAACAAAAATTTACAGAAAATGTTTATAAGAATCTCAAATATTGCATAAGGTTGAAACACATAGAAATGTTAAATGTTTGGGTGATAACTTTTGATAAAATTCATAAAAACAAGTCTCTCGTCGCTTTTGTTAACGCTTTACAATTTTTTTTCCATATCAGGTGTGGCGAGAGCCTAATAACCACGAGACCGATTGCTACCTTTGCTTTGTCAAGACTTCGGGCTTCACTAAGAAAAATAAACATTGTATCGAGTACCCAAATTTCGACACCGCGATACGACCTGTGCTACATTCAAATGAGATCCCCATTCCAAAATTTAAGGGTCTGCCAACTCAAGAATTAGTTGAAGATGTTCCTGAAAATATTGTTATGCACTTTGAGGAGTCAGACACCGATTTTGACCCCAGCGTATTTGAAAGTCAAAACGATCCGCAAAAGTTTAACCAGGCCAAGTTGAATGATCTTGTAAGGGATCTAAATTTGCCAAAAAAGGCTGCGGAAATTTTAGCTTCAAGACTTAAAGAGAAAAACTTGCTTACTTCAAACACATACATTTCATTTTACAGAAAAAGAGAAGAAGAACTTGTTAAATATTTTAGAACAGAGGATAGGTTTAGTATATTGCTGCGACATAGTTGGTTTGTTAAAGAAGATGGGGGTTGAGTCTTACGATGCAAATGATTGGCTCTTGTTTTTAGACAGTTCGAAAAGAAGTCTTAAGTGTGTGTTGTTGCATAATGGCAATCTATACGGCTCGATACCGATTGGGCACTCAACAAAATTAAAAGAAAAGTATGAACATATAGAAAAGGTTTTAAATCTTATCAAATATAGGGAGCACGAGTGGATCATATGTGTTGACTTAAAAATGGTTAATTTTCTGCTAGGACAACAAGGAGGGTATACTAAATATCCCTGCTTCCTTTGCTTATGGGACAGCAGAGCCAAGGAAGAACATTATTTCAAACAAATCTGGCCAGCACGAACATCACTTACTGTCGGAGAAAAAAACGTAATTAATCCACCTTTAGTGAGCAGAGATAAAATCATATTTCCTCCTCTGCATATAAAACTAGGCCTCATTAAACAATATGTAAAAGCTTTAGATACGAACGGCGAGTGTTTCAAATACATAACTTCAAAATTTCCAAGTTTAAGTTATGAAAAAATCAAGGCGGGAATTTTCGACGGTCCACAAATAAGAACAATGATTAAAGACAGCAATTTTCCTAATGTCATGAATGAACGCGAAAAAAAATGGCTGGTTCTCATTCGTGGACTTGATAGAAAACTTTTTAGGCAATTATAGGGCAGATAACTGCGAAGAAATCGTAAAAAAACTTTTAAGGGACTACAAAGAGTTAGGTTGCAATATGAGCATAAAAATGCATTTTTTGAATAGCCATCTTGACCAATTTCCAAGTAATTTAGGTGATGTAAGTGACGAACAAGGGGAGAGATTCCACCAAGATATCAAAATTATGGAGGAACGGTACCAAGGCCGCTGGGATTCCCACATGATGGCTGATTACTGCTGGTGCTTGAAAAGAGACCTGCCATCAACAAGCAAATACGCTAGAAAGTCTTACAAAAGAAAATTTTTGCCACAGTGAAAGCTTCATATCTGTTTGTTTTTTTATTTTAAGTCATTTCTATCGTTATAATGTAATTTTACTGTAGTTTGAACTGCTTGTATTCATGAAACTTGAAAAAAAAATTTAACACATGACTTAATTTTTTAGTCCTAATTTGAAAAATCTGGAAAATGGCACATAGGCTGTCGACAAGAATCAGGACCTGATAGAGCCAAACCGAGTTGAAATTCGTATTCAGCGCACCCAAATTACCTAGAATCAAGTGTCAGATATCATTCAATAAAATACGTGTTGCCCAGTGTAATAATTCTTATTTTTTATAGGTCTTTTTTTAATTTAGATGTACTTATCAGTGATCCCATTACTATGTTACGAAACTAAATGGTTCCTCTTATTGAATTAATTTAAGAAATAATTCAGTAGAATGCATGAGTAACCATGGGCGTCCGCAAGGGGGGGCGGCAAGAGGGGCAGTTGCCCCTCCCTGGAAATTTATGTTCGCCCACGCAACGGCTTCTATAATTCTATTGCAGCTTAGTCAGTGTTTAGTTTCCAATTTAATGGCTGAAATAGTTAAAATTCGTTTGGCTTCCGGGTCCCCGACCCCGCTGGGGAAGCTTACAACGCTCCCCAGAACCCCTAGCTGCATGCTCATGCACTTCATCGAAACATGCTCTTGATAACCCATCGTCTGTGGTTGATGCAAATGCATCACAGAGATATTTTGACACCATTCTTTTCCATGAAAATGTATCATTAGTTAAAATTCGTTTGGCTTATGGGGCTCTGGCCCGGACCCCGCTGGGGGAGCTTACAGCGCTCCCACAGACCCCCTAGCTGCATGCTCATGCACTTCATCGAAACATGCTCTTGATAACCCATCGTCTGTGGTTGATGCAAATGCATCACAGAGATATTTTGACACCATTCTTTTCCATGAAAATGTATCATTAGTTAAAATTCGTTTGGCTTATGGGGCTCTGGCCCGGACCCCGCTGGGGGAGCTTACAGCGCTCCCCCAGACCCCCTAGTTGCATGCTCAGTGCTCGCTTCGCTCGCACTTTGTGTTATCATTTTTGTAGCTGAGCCCCCTCTTGGAAAAATTCCTGCGGACGCCCCTGTGAGTAACTATTGCATGCCCAACCTCGAAGGTCACCGCACGCCACTGATATATATATATATATATATATATATATATATATATATATATACACACACAAACTCAGAATGGTCCCCTGAGAAACTTATATGTTAAACACAGACCGTGCATGGAACAAGGAACTCTTCTGGGAAAATTAAATCCACTATAGTCCGAATAAGTAAAGGTAAATGACAAATACCATAGTTTTTCTTTTTCATGATGCTAGCCCGACGTGGGCAACGGGTCTCTCGCAAAGAGGTCCCATAAATATAGCTTCCCTCACCAGCTATCTGCAAAGCAGACAGGATCCAGCTTTGGGGCAAAGTTTTAATATTGAAATACAATCGAAATGTCTTTAATTATATGTAATGTACGTATGTAAAATGTAGTTATATACAATAAAAAAAATACTTGCAAAAATTGCTGATTTTTCATAAATTTCAACTTCAAATATAAATAGCTAGGAGTGGTCAACTCTAGGTTTTAAAGCCATATTTCGATTTAGCACTTAAAAATGCATCATTTGGTCACTAGTAGTCTTTGAAAATCTAAAGATTTCACTTTGCTCCCTAAAATTGACACACCCTACCATTCCATACCACTCCCCACAGACATCACACAGTATAGAAAATACATACACACACATCTAACTCACAAAGCACTGACACGACTCGGTCCAAATGCAGTCCTAGGTGCGAAGCCGCCACCCATTGACAGGTCAGAGACCAGCCTGAGCAGATTGGATCGAGTTAACTTAGCACGATTCCGATGTGGACATCACCCCAATTTACAGACATATAAACATAGACTAGACAACTCCACAGACGACACCTGCCACCTGTGCCAGGACACACCACAAACAACTGAACACATTATGTCAGACTGTACCGCTCTAGCACAACATAGAACACAACACAACATCACTAGTGCGCTGAACCTCTGGTCCACTCCGAAGAGGGCGATCGGTTATCTGCGTGCCGCCGGCTTGCTCGATCAGGGTGTGCTGATCAGCTAACCAACAACAACAACTACAGAAAAGAACGCAGCCATGAAAATCTTGAGCTTCACATTGTGTCAAGATTTGTGAATCTTAAGTTTTCATGACTATAGTTTTACTGACCAAATAAGTGAGCCTCCAATTATTGTCGGTTCAATTATTTGGTCAATAAAACTATAGAAAAGAAATCAGTCATGAAAATCCTGAGCTTTACATTGCCGCCCGTTGACAATAGATGGATTGTTCCATATTGCCCACTCCTCTCTCGACTGTTCAATGCTCACATCAATGTTGAAATGTGTAATTCCAAGTCCAAAAAATATGTCTTCAAGTATGTCAACAAGGAAACTGATATAGCTGTGTTTAGCCTTCAGAAGGATGTATCCAAGAATGATGAGGTTCAACAATATGAATTAGACCGATATATCAGCAGTAATGAGGCCATCTGGAGAATTCTGAGCTTTTCAATTCATGAAAGACATCCTACAATGGTTCATCTCAGTGTACATCTTCAGAATGGCCAAAGAGTTTACTTCACTGAAGAAAATGCACTTCATTGTGCGGCGCCCACGTCGGGCTAGCATCATGAAAAAGAAAAACTATGGTATTTGTCATTTACCATTACTTATTCGGACTATAGTGGATTTAATTTTCCCAGAAGAGTTCCTTGTTCCATGCACGGTCTGTGTTTAACATATATATATATATATATATATATGGAACATAATTATTACTTCACTGCTTGTATTTTTCTCTTGAGTATATAATTATGACAAAAATTAACTCAACTGAGAATGGCTTATATCTATGACATACCAATACACAATATCATCGTACTTGCTTTTCAATTCCCGTACTTTTCAGTAGATGAAATCTTCTGAAGTAACTCCGGAGTTGATTTCAACATAGTGTAGAACTCCATACAGGTTTGATTGAAGTTTATTTTAGTTAAAAGTAAAGCTTTTAGAGTTGAGACTTTCAGTTGTGCTTTCTCAGATGTCCACGTCTTATTCATTTGAGAGAAAGCACGTTCAGTCGAAGCATTAGTTCCTGGAAGACAGAGTATGAACTGAACTAATGCTGACATTCGTTGATGATTGACATCTCTGGCCTCGAAATGAGTGAATACTTCCACCCAGCGCTGGTCTATTGATAATTTAGATGCATTCCACTCTGCTACTTTCTCATCACTAATGTACTCGTACTTTGCAAAACACGTGAACTCATCAAATAATTCAGTGTTAAATTTGGGGTCAAATAGTTGTTTTTCAGCCGCAAAATCCATTGTTTTCTCAACAACTGACCACTTTGGAACTTGTTTTAATAAAGCCCACTGCATACACTCAACGTTTGGCAAGTGACCCGACCACTGATCCAAGTACTTAACACATGTGTCATAAAACTCAACTAATATTTTCTTACAGATAAGGAATCATTAGAATCAATCAACCCATCTTGTTCAAGTTTGTTTACAAGACTCCTGACTGAGAGTGGCACAAACACATTATCTTTCTTTGATTGCAAATTATCCTTCAGATCAGAAATTGCACTCATCACTTCCACAACTGATATATGTTCACCTTCAATCTTTAAAACCACTTGGTGAAAGGTGGCTGCTTGACAGTGCACAAAGTTGAGCCAGATCTCTGATTGTGGGTTTTCAAAAACGTTTTCAGTATCACTGGACACTTGCTTTGGCTCAGAAAGTATGATCTTAGACCAGGAAACAACTTGAGTATTCTTTCAACTGCAGGCATTAATGCTAACCACCTTGTTTAACTATATCCCAGTAACTGTTTATATTCACTGCCCACAAAATCACAAAACTCTTTCAGCTCTTCTACTCGAACAGTATAGATGTAGAAATATGAATATATTTTTACAACCACTGTTTCCACATCAATTGGCAGACAGTCACTGGCAGACTGAACAGCATTATGTACAATATGTGCAAAACAACCAATCCCAATTAGTTCTCTACCAATGTAGTCATTTAGCTTCCTGAAAATGTTATTCACTCCTTTTCTTGCAGCACCACCAAAATTACAGTTAGTGTTATCACCACAGAAAGCAGCTAATTTTCTGCCCAGGTCATGCTCTTCAATAATATCAGTTAAATATTTCACCACAATATCTGAGGTTTCTCCAGGCTGAGATTTAAAGTCAATAAGCTTCACTTGAGCACCTTCATATGGCTGAAAGAAGCTAATTAAAACAGGAAACAGCTTGATGTTTCCATGGTTGCTTGCATCAGTTAGCAATGTTATGCAATGAGCATCCTTTAATTGTTTTTTTAATTCTGTTTCAGCATATGGTGCAAATACATTTGAAACAATCGCTTCGCACTTTGTTCTGGCACATGAAAATTTTGGTTCAAAGCATGTTTTCAAAATTTTTGTTGCACAGTCAGTAGATCTGAAGCTTTGATTTTCCCTGACTGTATGGTGAGCCCACAAACCCTCAGCAGCAGCTACTTCTAAATCCTTATTACTAGACGTCACACTTTTAAAATAATCACTCATTATCTTACAAGATGAAGTACCGATATCAACCGATTTGTGTCTTTTTGAGCCAAGATGCTTAGTAATATCATTAATCCCACCATGTCCAATGCTGAAGTCACTTCTACATTTCTCACACCGTACATCACTTTCTGTTGTTGTTTTTGTAATAAATGGATATTTAGACTGCAGATGTGCATTAAATGTACACTTCCTTTTAGTTTTAGACATTTTGTGTTGTCAAACTAGGCCTACGACCTTACGTACGATACAATTAATAACTTTCCTTATCCTTCAAACGAAAAATTTAACCTAGCTGCAAAAGAAAAAAAAAGGATGCAGGGATAAAAATTAATTAAGGTTATTAATTAAGCAAACATAAAAACATAAAAGCGTTACACTACAACACAACTTTACACAGAGGCTGCTAATGAAACATTGAAACGTTAGTCGGGAATCACGGCACTGCCGCACGGCGATATGTATCGTACCAGTTCAGTTTGCAAGTTAGTATTTAGATTTGGAATTCGGAATGTGGCATAATTCTATTAATTCATAAAGGACATCTAATGTCTAATGTAACAGTAATTTTAATAAAGCGGGACATTTATGAAAATTTGCTCCAAATGCGGGACATTTTCGGGACATTTTGAAAGAGGGACATGTCATAAATTCGGGACTGTCCCGCCCAAAATCGGGACTCTGGTCACCTTAGGAACAACATTCACCGACTCACCCTAGCAACCAACATGCGAGTGCATTTGACAGGTGATGCTTCTGCTGGAAATTTTGCAGGAAGGTTATTTCAGCTGGGAAATGGCAAAATGGTTTCTGACTCTTTGGATGCTGGGCCAAATTTAAATGCAGATTTATTTCCTTGTTACTGAGATTCAGGTCTGGTGGAGTAGCATTGACTGCAGATGCGAAGCAAGCCTTTTTGCGGATAAAGTTAAAACCAGAGGACACAGATGCAAGGTATCTGTGGGTGGATACGAAAGACTTGTTGGAAGATGAACTTAAGGTTCAAGCACATAGAATGAAGTCAGTGTTTGGCCTCAGCTCTAATCCATTTCTGTTGGCAGCTACTATGCAGTACCATTTTAAGAAATATTCTGAAGTCTATCCTAACACTATTGAACACATAAGGAAACATTTTTATGTTGATGATTTGCTGTGTTCCGTGGATAATACAAAAATGGCTAAACAGATATTCAGGGAGACTAGAGCTATAATGAGGGAGGCTGGCATGGAGCTTAGAAAATGGCAGACCAATCATTCTCAATTACAAGAGTTTATGAGTCAGTCCTGTGTAGGACCTGATGCAGCAGAAAGTATTGAGGATTCTGGTATTAAGGAGTTGTGGGCAATAGACACAAAGGTGCAGGGCATTGTTTGGCAGCAAGGAGAGGATTTGTTTACCTTCAATGAAAAATCTTTAGTAGAGCTGGCTGAGAATGAGACAAGGTGGACAAAACGTACAGCTCTTACTTTGGCTTCGAAGGTCTTTGGTCCTCTTGGATTCCTGGCTCCATTTGTGATAAAGTAAAAAATTTGGTTTCAGAGCCTCTGGGAAATTGGACTTGGTTGGGACCAAGAGTTACCTGATCATATGATGGTAAGGTGGAAATATTGGTTCAAAGAATTGGCACATCTTGGGAACATTGAAATCCCAGGATGGTACTTTGGAGAGTTGAACAACAGTCCAGACAAGTTGGAGCTGCACATCTTTTGTGATGCAAGTGACGAAGCCTATGCAACTTGTATTTTTATAAGAGGCACATTCAAAGAGGAAGTAAGTTGCAGGTTGGTTGCTGCAAAGAGCAGAGTAGCACCTTTGAAAAGGCTTTCTATTCCAAGGTTGGAATTGATGGGTGCAGTTATTGCTAGTCGGCTTGCAGTTACAGTGCAAAAGTCTGTGGCCCTCTATGAAATTCCAAGCTATTATTGGACAGACTCCACTATAGTTTGGCACTGGTTAAGAAGCCAGGCAAGGAAATGGAAACCATTTGTTGCCAATAGGGTGGAGGAAATTCAAGCACACACAGATCCCAAGCAATGGAAGCATTGTTCAGGCACTCAAAACCCAGCTGATTTACCAACACGAGGAATTTCGGTGAAAGATCTTGCACAGTCAAGTTGTGGTGGAATGGGCCAGAGTGGCTAAAACTTGGAAGTGAAAACTGGCCTTCTAATCAGCCTATTGTAGGAGGATGCCAGGCTGAAGAAGCATGGGTGAGTGAAATAAGAAAATGCACTGTGAACAGTTTTCAAGATGCAGCAGGACCCCATATTGAGGCTTGAGGACATTGGCAGTCTGAAAAGGTTGTTAACCATAGAGGGTTAAGAGTGACAGCATGGGTATATAGATTTACAAACAACATTAAGGGAGAAACAGAAGGGAAGGAATTCTGAACAGTAAGGAGATTCAGCAAGCCAGGCAATACTGGGTGGTATATGTGCAGAAGGAAAATTTGGTGAAGAGAGGGAATTGCTCACCAGCAGTCTATTACAGGTTCTGCCAACACATTCTGCTCTCAAGGGTTTGGATGTGTTTTTGGATCAGGACTTATTGAGAGTAGGAGGTAGACTACAGTTTTCTGGGCTTCCAGAGGAGAAAAGACCCAATTTTGCTACCTTCTGGAGGGCACTTTGTGGAACTTTTGATCCTGGACACGCATCATAAGTTGTTACATGCTAGAGTTAGAGAAGTGATAATAGAGTTCAGACAACAGTTTTGGATTCCCAAAATTAGACAAGTAGTAAAAAGGTCTTGCATAAATGTGTGGTTTGCAAGCGTTGGAGTGCAAAGCCTTATTATGAAAAGGTGGCTCCACTTCCAAGAGAACGGTGTGTCTATACTGCCCCATTTGAGTAGTGGAAGTAGACTTCGCAAATCCAGTCTATGTGTATGAGCAAGGGGAGTCTAACAAAGGTTATATATGTCTTTTCACATGTGCTACCACCAGAGCAATCCATTTGGAGTTGGTAAGCAACTTAAGTAGTGATGTATTTCTTTTGGCCTTTAAAAGGTTTGTGAACAGAAGGTTTGCAAAAACCTTCAAAAGGGCCGCAAAGGAACTTCATGAAGTTTGGTCCTTGCTAAAGAGGAAGGATTCCAATCCTACTTTTCACATCATGGGGTACAGTGGGAGTTTATTGTTGAGAGAGCACCATGGTGGGGAGGATTTTGGGAAAGGCTAGTGAGAAGTGTTAAGTGTCCATTAAAGAAACTTTTAGCTAATGCTCATTTGAGCAAAGAAGAATTCTGCACTGTTTTGTTTTGTGTGAAGTAGAAGCAATGGTGAACAGTAAGCCTGTCACCTTTGTTTATAACAGTTTGCAGGATGCACAGACATTGACATCAAATCATTTTCTTTGTGGTAAACGATTAACATCAAGCCCCAGTTTGCCAGAAGACTTACAACCTATCCAGAGCACTCAGGAAGAGTTAACCAGAAAGTTCAAGTACCTTGAAGAGCTACAAGATCAGTTATGGAAGAGGTGGCAGATAGAATACTTGCCAGAACTCAATTATTACTCATCAGGCAATGTAAAGGGCTCCAATGCAAATTGTATCAAGGTGGGAGAAGTAGTGTTATTTTTTATTTTTATTGATTCAGAATCCAGATGAGCCGTGAACGGCCAAGCTCTGAATGGCCAGTTTAACCTACAGCCCAAGTTAAGCTAGACTAAAAACTTACGGACTTGAGGTCCTATTAGGTCCTACCTCAGGGTTGCTGACTCGATGTGGGCCTACCTTAGGCCTCAGTTGCATAAAATTAAGATAAAAAAACAAAAGGGGCACTATTTATAGTCTTCTTTCTAAAACCTTGCAACAACAACACAACCTGCACCATTGCACGATGGAACAATCTTGTATCTAAACAACCAAACTGAATTGCAAGAGAGCTCTCTATAGGACCACGCCTTGTAAGTGCCGCATTCAACAAACGAGTAAGAAGGACGACCGCAGTGCCCCCAAAAAATGATGCCACAAGAGTGCCCAAACAATGATGCCACATTGCCACAAGAGCCCAAAATGGTAGCTCTAAATTAAGTGAATTTTTCACTAACCTTACAATTATGAGATGGATATATATATA